>WAAG01071816.1:240173-257117 GCA_013390105.1 Tichodroma muraria
TTCTCTCTTTTTTTCCAGCCTCGGCCAAACCTTTCCTTATCGCATCTGGCGAGCAGCGGGCCCCCAGCGCTGCCCTGGCCGCCGGCCAAGCGCCGAGCGTGGAGCGCGGAGCCGACAGCCAGGCGGCCGCGGCGCGGCCAGGTCTCCCCACGCCGCAGCGTCCCGCGGGGCTGAGCCCGGAGAAGCCAACAGCCCTGGCTCTCAGGAAGGGGAAACTGAGGCCTGAAAGGCCTGAAAAGCTGCTGCAGGTGTTCGTGTAAAGTGGCTCCCTGCACCCCCGCCACGCTGCAAGTATCCCAGTGTGCCACGGATATCCCTGTGCGCTGCCAATGTCCCTGTGTGCTGCTAACATCCCCCACGCCCTGAACGGTCCCGTGTGCTGCCAGCATCCCTGCACGCTGCTGTAAACAGCCCTGGATGCTGCAAACGTCCCTGGGCATTGCCAACATCCCTGTATCCCATAAACATCCCTGGGCATTGCCAGCATCCCTGTGTGCTGCATCCCTGCATCCCATAAACATCCCTGGGCATTGCCAGCATCCCTGTGCACTGCATCCCATAAACATCCCTGGGCATTGCCAGCATCCCTGTGCACTGCATCCCTGTATCCCATAAACATCCCTGGGCATTGCCAGCATCCCTGTATCCCATAAACATCCCTGGGCATTGCCAGCATCCCTGTGCGCTGCATCCCTGTATCCCATAAACATCCCTGGGCATTGCCAGCATCCCTGTGCACTGCATCCCATAAACATCCCTGGGCATTGCCAGCATCCCTGTGCACTGCATCCCTGTATCCCATAAACATCCCTGGGCATTGCCAGCATCCCTGTGCACTGCATCCCTGTATCCCATAAACATCCCTGGGCATTGCCAGCATCCCTGTGCACTGCATCCCTGTATCCCATAAACATCCCTGGGCATTGCCAGCATCCCTGTGTGCTGCATCCCATAAACGTCCCTGGGCATTGCCAGCATCCCTGTGTGCTGCATCCCTGCATCCCATAAACATCCCTGGGCATTACCAGCATCCCTGTGCATCCCTGCATCCCACAAACCTCTCTGCACTCTGCAGCACTTCCTGGGGCCTTTTTCCAGGAGAGGACATTGCTGCTGGGTCTTCCCAGCAGTGCCTGAAGATGGAGCAGCCCCGTGGAATCCATCCCAAACCCTGCACCCGAGAGCAGCCTTGCAGCAGCCCTGTCCCAATAAAAGGCCAAAGGGGAAGCTGTGGGTGCTGGGATGGGGAAAATTTTGGGAGGGGCTGCGCTGGAATGCCATGAGCAGTATGTTAGCATAGGAAGGATTATAATTATGGGGTGTAGATAGCACAAACCAAAGGGGCCAGGGAGAAAGCCCCAGGATTAGGGAGCAAGGGGCCGTGGGGCCGCAGCACCGGGGCCATGCCCGGCGGGAGGAGGTCCAGCCGACCTGGGATTTCTCCTGGTGCTGCCTTGTAAATGCTGCTGATGGGAGGAATGTGCAAGCACGGAGGAAAATCCTCTTCCATGCCAGAGCATCGCCTCACAGCCTCCCTCCCAGTGGGATCAGAGGCCTCCTGATGCTTCTTATCCTCACAGTTCTCATGGAGAATTTTTTTTCCATCTTGATATTGGTGTGATGCACATCCCCAGAAAGGTGCAGCATCCCTGCCACCCACACATCCCTGCTTCCCACAGCATCTCTCCCACTGCCACACCCCTTGCCACTGCCATATCCCTACTCTGCTGCAATCCCAAACTCGTTTCCCCACTTCAGCTCCTGTTTTTTGTTTCCCCCCTATTTTTTAATAACCTTTCCCTGCATCTCCTGCCCTCTCCTCCCTCCGAGCTCTGGTTTGGGTTTTGGTGAGGTTTAGCAAAACAAACACGGTCAAACCATCCCCTCCTAATGTGTAAAATCCCTGGAAAAGCCACAACAGCTCCGCAGGGCGGCCGAGGGCTCGCGCAAGGCGCTGGCAGGCCCCTGAGCTTCTCAGCCAGCCCTGCGAGCAGAGCACAGCAGATGAAATCCATTTAATTTTCCCCCTCCTTTTTGATGTATTTTCCAGCAGGATATTCCTCGCACGCAGGTCCCTTTGCCCCAGGGGGTTGTTGCTGGGTGCTCAACCCACTGAGATGATGCTAAATCACGGAGTGATGATAAAACTCTCCAGGACAATGGGAAAAATGCCATTTTCCTTGCCAGACCCCCTCGTTTTCCTCCTCTCCACATCCCAAAAATCCCAGCAGTGGCCAAGTGATGCTCAAAAGCCACTTTAAAGATTCAGTTCTCTGCCCCCCGGGGGGATTTTCCCCTCCTTCATGAGCGGTTTCCGCACCTCTCCCGCCCCAATACTCATTTATTCCACACCTAGAGGTTCCAAAGAAGCAGTCTGGGGGCTGGGGAGATAATTTTGGGGTTTTTAGGATGTTTGGGGTTATTTTTCCTAGGGCATTTGGGGGTTTGAGGATTCTGCTTTCGATGGTGAGAGCAGCACTTTCTCCCCACCCTGCCCAAGAATGTTTCTGCTGATATTAAACCCGACCCGGAGGCATTTGGAAGGAGCCAACTTCCTCGCCAAGAAAATGACCTCAGCCTTCTGCTTTGGAGCTTTTTTTTTACCTTTTTAAAGCATTTTTCTCCCCCTCCTGCCTGCCAGGCAAGAGGAACTGCTGGGGCCTCACCCGTGTCCCTGGCACCACTGCCAGGCTACATCCACACTGCCAATCCTCCAATTCAGGGTGATTGGTGTAGATTTTAACCTGAAAATTCTGATTTTAAGCTGTAAATTCCAGGTTTTCTCCCACAAACCTCCTCTCTGATACTGACAGGATGATCCAGGGGCCAAACCTGCTGCAAAAACCCACCTTGCACCATCCTCTGGGCACGTGATGACCCCCAAAACTCATTTTCCGAATGAAATAAAACAGGAAAAGAAGCTCAAACCAAGAGCTAATATTGCCCACGAAGTTTCTGGAAGGGATTTTTGCAGGAGTTTCCTTAACAGACTTCTCTGCATTTTTGCTTTTATTAATGTGGCGGCATTCCCGAGGCTGCTGCGATGCTTTTGCAAGAGCTAAAACATCTCCTGAGTTAAAAATCCAACAAATCCAGTCCCTCAGGCACCTCCACAGTGGGAAATGCTAAGGAGAGAGGAGGGAAATGCTGGATTTGGGTGTCTTCAGATGGAATTGCTCCAGCTTTAGGGTTTTTTTCCCCTAAATAAATATTTCTGTCCTAGAGACACCGAGCTGATTGGGGGCAGTTCAGAAAATAAAAATGCTTCTGGAATCCTATTGGATATTCAGTCCCAAAAAAAGCTGATATTATTGGGAAATTCTCTCATTTGCCCCTAAAAATCAGATGGGAAATGCTTCCACCATTCTTCTCTGCTTGAAGTGGTGCATCACCATCCTGGAGTTTCATTGGTGCCCCTCATCTCCATCCTGAATCCAGCATCTACATCCTGCATCCCACTCCTGCACCCTGGAGTCTGCATTTCTTCTGTCCTAGTGTTGCACCCTCCAGCTGCATCCTGCTTTTGCATCCCACACCCATCCCCTGGATCAGCATCCTGTGGCTGTCTCCTACATCCCAAATCCCTCATCTGCCCTGTCAGCCCTGCATGTCCTGCACCTGCACTCTTCATCCCACATCCTGCACCGTGCATCCCACTTCTCACACCCTGCAGCTGCATCCTGCATCCCACATCTGCATCCCAAATCCTGGAACTGTATCCTGCATTCCACGCCCTGCATCTGAACCTCTCGTTCCACATCCTGCCCTATGCATCACACTTCCTGCATCCTGCACCCTTCATTCTGATTCTTGCATGCCAAATCTATGTCCCAGATCCTGCGTCTGCACTGTGTTCATCCCACATCCTCCATCTGCACCTGTATCCTGCCCCCTCCTACACCTGCACCTTGCACCATCCCTTGTTCTGCACCTATGCCCAACTCTGCATTTGCATTCCACATCTTCCCACCCCTGCATCCCCCATCTCCATCTCACCCCTGCATCCTGGATCTCCATCCCACCTCCTGCATCCCCCATCTCCATCCCACATCTCCGTTCCATCTCCCACATCCCCATTCCTCTGCCTGGATCCCAAGGGCACCAACAATCCCTGACACTCCAGCTGGCCTCACCAGGAGCTCCCACCCCACCCAGGGTGCCCTGGGTACATTCAGCCCAGGGTCCTTACTGGGACATACTGGTCCATACTGGGCTGTGCCCCCTATAGCTGCACCCTGGCTGTGTCTCATTGCCACCTCCCCAGCCACAGGACAAAGACTTAATTGCAGTGAAAATCATTTGTGAGGCTGGATTGGTCCCGTCCAGTCCTTCCTTCCCACTGCTCCCTGGTCCCATCCCGGTGTTTCTCCAGAGCAGGTGTGAAATGGTAGAGCTGCATTCCCAACCTGGCCTGCACACAGGGGAGTGGGGAGGTTTCCCATCCACAGGGGCTCTGTTCCCCTCCCCAGCACATCTGGTGGGCAGATGTGGCCAAATGGCTGGGATCTGCCTCCCAGATGGGGACGAGCTGCAAAATGTCTGTATGGGATAGGAAAGCGATAATTTTTTCCTTGGAAGTCTGCATTTCCTGGCTCGTTGCACGCACTCCCCATCTCCAGGGGTGCTGCAAAATCCCTGTGCAGAGCTGGGGCTGCACTGTGGTGTTCTGGCACCGGAGCATCCCATGTTCTTCACCTCCATCCCATATCTGCACCCTACATCCCACTTCTGCATTCCGTGTCCTGCATCCACATCTCATCTCCTGTGTCCTGTATCCCAAATCCCTCTTCTGCCCCCCATGTCCTGTACACCCCTCATCTGTATCTTATATTCCATGTCCCTCATCACCTGTCCTATATCCCATCTCTGCATCCCAAATTCTACTTCTGTACCCCACAGTATGTATCTGCATCTCATATTCTGCATCTGCCCTTTCATCCCATGTCCCGTGTCCTGCACCCCACACCTGCAGCCCCTCTCCTGTGTCCTGCATCTGTGTCACGTGTTCTGTGTCTGGAAAACTGCATCTGCCTCCTAAATCCTCCTTCCTGTATCTGGGAATCTGTGTCTTCATCCTAAATTCTCTATCTGCTTCCTAAATTCCCATTTTTTTCCCTAAATCCTGTGTCTGCATCCTGAATCCTGCATCCCATATCCTGCATACCCTACACCTGGCACCCTGTATCTGCATCCCAAATCCTGTCTCACATCTGCATCTTGAATCCTCCATCCTGAGTTCTGCATCTACATCCTAAATCCTCGTTCCCCCCATCCTGCATCTCTGTCCTGAATCTTATGCCCTACACCTGCATCCTAAATCCTTCATCTTGTGTTTATATCCTAAATCCTGTGTCCCCATTTACATTCCAAATATTCCATTCCAGACCTGCATCCTGGTTTCTCCATTCTGTGTCCTGCATCAACATCCTATGTCCCCCACCTGCATCCTAAATCCTCTATCCTGCGTCCTGCATTTAGATCCCCAGTCCTACGTCTCACATCTGCATTCCAAGTTCTCCATCCTGCATTCTGTACCTACATTGTGAATCCTCTGTCCACCATCCTAAATCCTATATCCCACATCTCCATTCTAAGTCCTGCATCCTAAATCCTACATCTCAAATACTATGTCCCACATTTGCATCCCAAATTCTCTGTCCCACAAACAACACCTCCACCCTAAATCCTCCATTCCCACCTAGAACCTAAATCCTCCATCCCCCATCCGTGTCCGAAATCCTACATCCCATCCCTGAACCCTGAATCCTGCATCAAGCACCACATCCCGAACTCTGCATCCCAAACTCTGCTCCCAGGATGCTGCCAGGAGGCCGAGGGCTGGCAGAACCCCCTGTGCCCGCTGAAGCGCCGTGAATTTGGGAAGGGGGGGGCAGAAGCCCCCGGCCGCCCGCCCCGGCCGCGCTGTTGGTTTAAGGATTTGCCACGCTCCGGTGCCTCCGAGCGCGCCGGGTCCCCGGCGGGGCCGCACAAAGGGCGCTTTCAGGGCCCCGCTCAGCACAGCCCCCCCCTCCCGGCCACATAGGAACACAAACCTTTTATCCCCCTCGAGTTTCCCCCACAGACCCCGAAAGCGGAAAATAATCCCCTCCACGGAGCTGAAAAACCAAAAGGACCCTAAAAATCGGGGTTGAAAATGATTCCCATGGGAATGGAGCCTGGTTAGAGCATGAAACCCTGGCGGAGCAGAAGAAGCGTGCAACCTCCCCTGAAGCATCCTGGGCAGGAGGGGACATGCCCGTGACCCCCCCAATATATCCCACTTACAGCAGGCAACAGGTGAAAAAATAATTTGTTTTGACAGCAAAACCCACTCATGCAACGAGTTGCGTCCGGCCTCATACCCCTCCACAACCCTCCCTTCCCGAGGCATTCCCAAAGATTTTTTTTTTTATGCCCTTAGAAATATAAATTCCTGGGGGGAATGAACCAGAAAACCCTGTATTCAGCCTAATTATCCCCCCTGGCCGCAATCTGTGATCTCTGGGACAATTAAAAGTGCTTAATCCCAGCTGAAAAGCAAACAAGGTCGGAGCGCGGCGTCTTCCTGCTTTCCCCTCGCCCGCTGCCGGGGTCTCGCTCCCCAGCTGCAATATAAATATGCAATTAAAAAATCGCCACTAATTGCTTCGCCCAAGGGGGGGTTCCCACCAGGGAAACAAAAAAGCCAGGGAAAGGGATATTAAAAAAAAAAAATAAAAATTTAAGATGTAAGAAAGTGAAAAGTGAATTTTTCAGCCCAGTAATTAAACACTGATGCAGCTTTAGCGAGAAATTGTGGTGATATCTCAGGGTTTGCACCCTGGGGTGGGTTTTTTTTTTTGGGATGCTCTTTTTTTGGGGGGATGGGGTTAATCCCTGGATCTCCTCTCGCTCCAGCGCTAACAACCCCTGGCAGCTCTTGGGCTCGTTAGTCCTTCCAAAAAGCAATTAGAGGATGGAAAATGAGGGCAGCCACTGCCCTGCGACAGGGCAGGAATGGGGGGGGGGGGGGGGGGCCCCCANNNNGGGGCGGGATGGGGGGGGGGGGGGTCATCTCCCAAACCTTGGGGCTGGTTTAGGGCTGCACGTCTCGGCAGAGACCCCGCAGTGGGATTTAGGCTGGCTGAGCAAAGCTGCACCACCAGTAGGCTTCAGAGTGAACAAACCACTGCAACCTCCCCCCTGCAGCAGAGGCAGCCTTGCTTCGTGTCCCCAGGGCTTTATTGAACCTTCAAAACCTAAAACAGCTGGCCGGACACCTTCACAGCGTTCGGGTGCTGATGCCAGAGCCCAGCCAGGAGGAAGAGGAGAAAGAGGAGGAGGAGGTGGAGGAAGAGAAGGAAGAGGCAGAGAATGAGTGTGAGGGCTCAGGTGCCGGGCAGCCAGACTTTCTGGGTGCTGACGACGTCGCTGAGCTTGGCCTTGATCTTCAGGAAATGCCTCTTGAACTCCAGCCCATCGCCCTGCATGGCGAGAGACAGGGGTTTACATCCCCCAACACCCACCTGCACCCCTCCATCCCCTGNCTGCACACCTTGGAGAGGCGAAAATCCACCAAAATCTTGCTCTCCATCTCCACCAGGTTCACCTTGAAGATGAGTTTGTTGTTCCTCCTATCTGTGGTTGAGATGGTGACCTGCAAAGTGGGGGGGGGGCAGCCTCGAATTATTCGCCGATGAACCCAGCACAGGGGGTGCCAGCCCCAGTTCCATCCCCTGACCCCCACCTGGTTGGTGCAGCTCATCTTCCAGCCGTATCCCATCTTCTCACACACCTCCTTCAGCGCGCGGTAAGAGCCGTCGGCGTCCAGCTTGGTGAAGAACCGCGTCATCCGCTTCACCAGCCGCTGCCACGGGCTCTGCCGCCCCAAAAAAACGTCCCAGAGGTTATATAAATCCCGCCAAAAAGGCCATGAATCCCACCAAGCTCCAGCCCCCAGCTCTGACAAATCCCGGCTTTCGGTGAGGAAATGTTGGAAAGCTGCACCCCCTGATGGCACAAGCCAACAAACGCATCCCAAACACCAGAAATGCTGCACAGCCACATCCCAAGCAGTGCGAAGTCCACCCCTGGTATCAGAAAAGTGCTCTTTAATGACACATAGATGATGAAAAGTTGCACCCCAATGGTATAAAAAGTGCAACGATGGACCCCGATATTGTAAACTGGACGCGAAGTTGCCTCCCGAACGCTGCAGAGCTGTACCCTGGAACTGGAAAGTTGCATTTTTATTACTCAAAATACTGCAAAACTGTGCCTCAAATACCACAAAGTTGCACCCTGAGATGACAAACCTTGCCCAGCTGCACCCCAGTGCTGCCAAGCTGCTCCCTGTTGTAAATCAGATGCAAAGTTGCTCCCCAAACACCACAGAACAGCCCCCAACCACTGCACAAAGTGCACCCTGATGCCACAAATTATGCACATTTGCACCCCAAATCTTGGGAAGTGGCACCCCAAGATGATAAAACTCAGAGCTGCATCCCAGCCTTGTCAAGTTGCTCCCTGATATTCCATACACAGCAAAGTTGCTCTTCATTGTGGTATTTATGATGCAAAGTTGCACGCCAATATTTTACACAGCACAGTGCTGCACCCCAATGCTGTAAATCAGATGTGAAACTGACCCTCAAGTCCCTGGCAAAGTGACAAACTGACACTAAAGGTATTGCAAATTTGTACCCCAAATCCTGCACCTCACACCCTCAGGTGGTAAATATTCAACAAGCACAGCCCCAATAATTGCTCCTTCATATTATAAATACGACAAAAGTTGCTTCTTAATCTTACATATCAAAGGCAAAGTTGCAGCCCAGTAGTATAAAAGGTGCAACACTGGATCCTGATGTTGTAAACTGGATGAGACTCTGGCCCCCAAATGCAGAGCTGCACCCCAAGATGATAAACCTCACCCAGCCACACCCCAAACATTGCCAAGCTGCTCCTTGATGTTATGGATATGCTAAAGTTGCTCCTCATTGTCATATATACGATGCAAAGTTGCACCCCAATTTATACAATGCAGTGTTGGACCCCAGTGTTGAAAAATGGATGTGAAGCTGCTCCAGAAACACCCCAAGGCCACGGCAAAATGTCACCCTGATACCAAAAATACTGAAAAGCTGTGCCCCAAATCCTGCAAACTCACACCCGAGGTGATAAATAACAAGAAGTTATACCTCCAATATTGCCAAGCTGCTCCCTGATATTCCCCATCAGGCAAAGCTGCCCCCCAAACTCTACAGAGCAGCCCCCAAGCCTTGCAAGGTGCACCCTGACACCATCGACGATGCCGAGCTGCGCCCCAAACACCGCGAGGCGAAATCCCAAGAGGATCGACCTCGCCCGGCCGCATCCCGAACACTGCGAGGCAGCATCCCGATATTCCGAGTGGTGCCAGGTGCCCCCTGCAGCCCCTGACCTGGGAGGAGCCTGGGGTGCCCAGGAGTTGGCTGTTGACCAGCATGTGCTCGGGGCAGGCGGGCTGCGAGAAGCTGAAGCCCTGCACCAGCTGGTCGATGCTTCCCGCGCCACTCTCCCAAGGCATCCCGCCCGTGCCGGGCTCCGGCTGTGACGTGGAATAGCTTGCCTTGTCCTCACTGCAAGGCAAGGGGGGACACAAGGGTTAGGAGTGCTGGAGAGAGCCGGATGTGGGAACTGCATGGGATTTTGCAGGATCTGGGACGGTCACAGGGGCTGTGTGGGGTTTCCACCCGGCCACCTCCTGGAGAAAATGCCGGGAAAGCCCCGAGGTGTGCAAGGAATTGCAAAGCCGTGTGGAGGGAAGCAGAGGCTCACCCCAGCGCTCCCTTCACCGGTGAGAAGTCTGTATCGGATCGGATGTGCTTGGAGAAGCCCCCAGGGGAGTCGGCGACCCCCCCCGAGGAGAGCCGGGCCTGCTTGAGATCTGCAAAGGGACAGGACACCCAGTAACCCCCAAATCCGGGGCCGGCGGCGCGTTCCCCGACAGCCCCTTACCCTTTTTGAGGGGTCTGCTGTACCACCGGTCCTTCTGGATGTCAGGAATGGTGATCCTCGCCGTCGGGCTCTCTGTGAGGATCTTGTGCAGCAGCGCTGGGGGAGACAAGGGGGTGGAACACAATATGGTGTGTGGGTGTGTGTGCACATATTTGTGTGTGTGCCTATATATATATATGCATATTTGTACGTATATATGCATATATTTGTGTGTCTATATATTTGTATATATATGCATATATTTGTGTGTCTATATATTTGTATATATATGTATATATGCGTGTGTATATATGTATATATTTATATATATAATTGTGTACACAAATATGTGTATATGTGTGTGTATATGCATATATTTGTGTATATATTTGTATATATATGTATAAATATGTGTGTATATGTATATATTTGTNGTATATATATTTATATATTTATATATGTATATATTTATGTATATATATTTATATATTTATGTATTTATATGTTTATACATTTAGGGAGCTGCTGGGTGCCGGGTGCTTACCCAAGGGAGCCGAATCAATCTTCTTCCAAGGTGGGAGGTAGGTTTTCTTCTCCTTCCAGTCGCTGTACTCCTGGCAGCTGTCGCTGGGCTGGTCCCAGGGCAGCTCTGCCGGGAGATCCCACTGCTGTCACCCCCCGGTGCCACAACCCTCCGGGCACACGCGTGGCACCGTGGGGACGTGGTGTGCCAGGTGACCCTGCCCTGCCACGGATCCTCTGTGCTCCCCGTGCATCCCAAACCTCCCTGTGCATCCCATGGTCTCTCACAGGCATTCCCCACCTCTACGCATCCCAAACCTCCCTGTGCATCCCATGGTTTCTCACACGCATTCCACACCTCTCTATGCATCCCAAACTTCTCCTACGCATCCCATACCTCTCCTCTGCCTCTCATATACCCCCCCTTACACATCACATACATTCCCCTTCTGCAGCCCTCTATTCCTTCCATATGTCCCTATGGATATTCCAAACACTCCCCTCCATGTATTTCATGTCTCCCTTATGGGTCCCACACCTTCCATCGCTGTGTTTCACACATCCCTCCCCCTGTGCATTCCATAAATCCCTCCCATCTCATGTGTGCTCCTTTCCTATCCCATACATCCCCTGGTGCACTCCACACACTTCCCTCACACGTTTCACCTGTGCACCTATTGCATTCCATATGTACACCCCTCCTCATTCCATAAACTTCCCTTTTGCATTCCATAGCTACACCCTCTACATTCCATACATACACCCCTGTATATTCCACAAACATTCCCCATGCCCTCTGCATCCCTCCTGCATTTCCGTCACACCGCCTGAGCATGTCACATGCATTCCATCCATTCCTAGAGCCATTCCTGTGTTCCCATCTCCGATGGCAGTATGTCACCCCCTGTGAATTCCATCCATCCCGATATTCCCACCTCTGGCCAGCATGGCCATCAGCACATCACCCCCTGTGAATTCCATCCAACCCGATATTCCCACCTCCGGCCACCATGGCCATCAGCACATCACCCTCTGTGAATTCCATCCATCCCGACATTCCCACCTCCGGCCAGCATGGCCATCAGCACATCACCCCCTGTGAATTCCATCCATCCCGATATTCCCACCTCCGGCCACCATGGCCATCAGCACATCACCCCCTGTGAATTCCATCCATCCCGACATTCCCACCTCCGGCCAGCATGGCTGTCAGCACCACGCCGCAGGCCCAGACGTCGACGGGCTCGGCGCGGAATTCCGGGCGCCGCAGCAGCTCGGGGGCCACGTAGGGCAGGGTCCCACACATTTTGTTCAGCAGCCGCTCCCGCCCGTTGTGCCGGAACACCGTGGCCAGGCCGAAATCTGAGATCTTCAGGTTGTCTGGGCCCAAACCAAAGCGGAAAGACCAAAATAAAACATTAAATCGAAAGTCTAAATCACCCCGCCCCACCCCCCTCCAAAATTAATTTAAAATGCAAATTAAATTTCTATTTAAATTTAAACCTGAGTAAAAATTTTAATTACAAATTCAAACCTGAAATTTCGGATGAAAAGTTTGAATTGAAAACAAGCTTAAAATAAAAATTCAAGTTAAGATTTTAAAGCTCTAAGTTTAAAAGTTGAACTTAAAATTTGAGTTAGAATACAAATAAAATTAAAAGAAGAAATCCAAATTAAAACTCAAATTCAAATAAAAGCTTAAATTAAGAAACGAAGGTAAAAAATGATAAAAACTTTAAATGTTCATTTTAAATGATAAATACAACGATTTAAACTTTAAATTAAAAACGCACAGTAAAATTTAATTTCCGAATAAAATTAAACCCCTACATAAATAATTGAAATGCGAAATATAAACATTCAAATTAAAGCATTAAATTAAACAGCCAAAAAAAAAAAAAAAATTAAAAAAAAAAATAAATTAGTGCGGGTCAGAGAGGGACACGCCCACCCCCACCTCGCTCGTCCAGCAGCAGGTTCTCCGGCTTCAGGTCGCGGTGGGTGATGCCGATGCTGTGCAGATACACCTGCGGAGGAGGGGAAGGCTCAGCGCCGTGCGGGAATCACGGGCAGCGCCGAGCAGGAATCGCCGCCTGCAGCGCTGCCGGCGAGCACTCACCACGCCGGCAATCAGCTGCTGGAAGAACCGCTGCGCCTCCGGCTCTGGCATCCCGACATCGGGCTCTGCACGTGGGGAAGAAGAAGGGGAAGAGCAGTCCTCAGCCTTGTGGGGGTGACAGCTCAGGATGCCCCACTGCCCCTGAATGCCCGGGCACCCCGCGCCGCACCGATGCGGTCGAAGAGCTCTCCGCCGCGGCAGTATTCCAGGAACAGGTACTGCGTGGCCCCCTCCCGCCGGTGTCCGTAGAACCGGACGACGTTCTCGTGGCTCAGCATCTTGTTGATGCAGATTTCCTTCTTGATGTTCTCCGGGCACTCGGCCGCGCGCTTCATGTCCACGATTTTCACGGCCACGGCCTCCTCGGTGCGGCGGTTCACGGCCAGCTGCACCCTGTGGTGGGCTGGGGTCAGTGGGGGCACGGTGGGCATGGAACAGGAAGGGAATGCGCATGGGAACGCTTCCCCCGGAGACAGGCAGTGGACAGGGAACGGGGAGAAAACGCTGCCTCTGGAGACGGGCAGCAGGCAGGGAATATTGCCGCTAGAGGCAAGGAACGGGCAGGGAATGGGCAGCAAACGCTGCCCCTGGAGACAGGGAGCGGGCAGGAACAGGCAGGGAATGCAGGCACAGGCAGGTGCACGATGGGCACGCAGGGGGGCACAGGGTGTGCAAGGGGATGTGATGGGTAAGCAGGGGGCACGTAAGGGCAAGCAATGGCCCTGCGTCGGGGCACGGACGCGGCATGTGACGGGCGAGCAGCGCGGATCGGGCAAGCTGCGGGCACACACATGGCACGTGATGGCCAAGAGGCGAGCGAACAGGACCGCGCAGGGACAAGCAGCGGCTGCGCCGCGCAGGGGACAGGGCAGGGGCCTGGGTCCGCAAGGGGCAGGGCAGCGGTGTGCAAGGGGCGGGCCCGGCCGGCAGCAACCCCGCCCCCCCCGGCCGCACCGCACTCACTCCCCGTAGGCGCCTTCGCCCAGCGTCTGCACCAGGTCCCAGTCCTCCACGAAGGGCACCGCCATCCCCGGCGCCAGGCCCGCTCCGGCCCGCGACCCCGCTCCCGCCGTGGTCCGGCCACGCCGCCCTTTCCCGCCAGAGCCGCNCGCCCCGCCTCTATTTCCATTCAAAACGATTAAAAGCAGCTGAACTTTTAGCCCCTCTGACAGAATTCGGGGAAAACCCACCAAATTTATTTTTATTTATTTGTATTCTTCACAATTCCTGGTCAATCAGCCCCGGTGAGAGCCGCAGTTCCTGATTTGGCGACGGCTCCGTGTGTATATAAAAATCACTCCCGGCAGGATGGGGCGGGCAGGGTCCTCCCGCCGCTGCCTGCGCTTACAAACGGTATAAAACAAACCCGCAACAGTGCCCCTCGAAACCCCACCAAACCCCCAAATCTCTGCTGCACAGGCCAAGGCTGGGTCAGTGCGGTGCCTGGTGCGGCTCTACGTCCTTGACAACCCGCGGTTATCCAAATCTTTCACCTGGGCAGTAAAAGAATTCATTAGGCAGAATTCCATGGTTTTTTTCCCAAACTCTGTGGGTCTGGGCTCGTTCTGGTGCCATACCTTGTATATTCGGACTAGCCAGTGCTCTGTGGTGTACGCCTCCTCCAGCACATCCAGCTCAAAGTCCTTGTTGCCGATTTCGGCGTTCCTCACCCGGTCGTAGCCTGGCGGTCGCTCTAGGAGAGGGCAAAGGGCAGGCAGTGCTGCTGCATCGCACCCCAGAGATATCAGGGTGCAGTGGGGCCCCCCACAAGCAGCGTACACCCCGGGGGTGACTCAGGGACTCACTGGCCTCAGTGTAGACCTGGCCGAAGCGGTAGTAGCACATCTTGTACATGAGGCAGTTGAGCAGCACCGGGGAGCCCTCACGGTCGACTCGGAACTCCCCGGTGGGGGTGTAGTAGTCGTGCTCCTTGATGTGGCGCCCCGTGTCCGTGCTGCCCCCGATCCGCACCATCCACAGGAACTTGTTGATGTCTGGAAGGCAGAGAGTTGGAGGGCAAAGAATGAGGGCTTGAGTTGATTTGGGGGGCCAAGAGCAAGGGGTTGAATTGGGTGAAAGAACAAGAAGTTGGGATGAGGTAAAAGAACGAGGAGTCAAGTTGAGCTGCGGGGCCAGGAGGGAGGGTTGAGGTGATGTGGGGGAGCCAAAAGCAAGTGTGAGTTGAGGGAGAGCTCCAAAGGCACATGCAGCTCCAGAGAGGAGCATTCCGTTCCCGTTTTCACTCCACAGCCCCAGCTGGAGGTGGGACTCTGGCACCGGTGCCCCTGGCTGGGTGTGACCCGGCTCACAGCGGGATCTTACCGTCCGATGAGTACCCGGTGAGGCCGCCAAAGATGACCAGCACGTAGCTGACGTCCAGCTCCCTCATGATCTCGTAGGCTTTCTCCTCCGTCGACGCCATGGCCTGGGGCAGACGTGGCGTCAGCCAGTGCTGACGTGGTGCCCAGAAGGGCTGGCCAAGGCAGCGGGGGAGGGAGGGACCCACCTGGCCGACGCGGGAGATGTGCGTGTTGTTCCAGGTGTTGTTGTCCACCAGGATGGTCCGGTTGGCCATGGCAGTGATCTGGTAGCCGTAGTCCCACCAGGACATCACCTTGGCATCCTGCACCAAGCACCGGCCGTGCATTAGCGCCTCGGTGGGCAATGTCGGGTGCCAAGGCCCCAACCCCCCGTACCTCCGGCGTGTTGTGCCGCAGCCAGTAGTAAGCTTCTCGGAAGTCATCGAAGATGATCCTGCTGCCATCCCCGCCACGGGCAGAGAGAACGATGGAGGGGGAGGAATAAGCCTCGCTGGTCACCCAGGTGGAGTGGAAGGTGTAGGTGATCAGGAAGAACGCCATGACCAGGATCATGCCACTGGCAACCTGTGGGAGCAACCCAAGGTCTCAGCCTCCCACACTCAGCCCATCAGGACCAGGTGTCTGCCCGAGCCAGCCTGGTGCTCACCTCATTTTTGATGGGGTAGGTGGAGTCTTGCTGCTTTTTGCTCTTCTTGTCTGGCCGGCTGATATCCAGGTTCTTCATGTAGGTGGACAACACCTGAGAGACCCCGATGCCGGACAGGATGCACATCACCGGAGCCAGCACCAGCATGAGACGCACCTACGGCAACAGCAGAACTGTCAGAGAAAGAAACCAGCAGAAAACCAAGAGAAGAGGGAATTGGACGCCATTCCTAATCCAGCACTTCAAATACAATGGATAAATCAGCCTTGGGATAAACCTGTGGTTGTCTTTTTTAGTGGGGAGCTGCCACCATCCCAGACATCCCTTAGGGAAATTCCCTGAAGCGCTCAAAATGGGAAATTGAGGTCACTTCAGCAATCTTAGGTGAAGCAAGGATTGGTAGCTGCCTCCACACCAGAACTCAACCACATTTAGTGTTCAGGGTGTCACAGAAGAGTGGAAATGGGCTCATCGGCAACTGTTTGTCACCAGTCCTTGCCTGAAAACCCAGAGAATTTGTTTGAGATTGCACTGGGAGCTCAGCTCTGGGAGACCAGGAACTCTGACCAGGCAGCGCTGGCCACAGGGACACGAGTAACAGCCAAACCACTGAGTTTTGCAACTTCACCTTCCCTCACTGCAGAGTGGGGTGAAACAAAACCACATTTATGGAAGGCAGAAAAGCCCTCAGGGTGAAAGAATCATCACTAAGTTCAGAAAAACAAGTAAAATTTCTATGAGCACTCGGTGGCAGTGCTGGCGCCCGGAGCCCTCACCATGACAGCCGAGAAGTACATGCTGGTCACGCCGTACATGATGATGAAGATACGGGCATCTGAGAGGTTGCTGAAGCAGTAGTAGAGACCAACTGTGAGGGGGGAGAAAAAGGGGTCAGGTTCAGCTCAGAGATGAAATAAAACCAGGCACGGAGGGACACAGTGCTCCCCAGCAGGCTTGGCATAGCCAGAAGAGGCAGGAAAACCCTCTGGTGACTAACTCAGGGTCTAGCAACTCACCTGGGAACATGAAAACAAGGAGCTGCAGGTCGAAGTAGTAGGAGGACCAAGTGGTAGGCTGGTGCTCAGAGACAGAGGCAATGATGGGGATGTTGTTCTTGGCGTAGGAAGGGTCCAGCAGGGAATAGAAACGCCCCGTCCATGGGGAAATTTTCCCTAGGAAAGTGGAGAAAACAAGTCTTCTTTGGATCCAGCAGAGTAACGGACAATGTTGTCACGCACTCTCCCAGGGAAGCACTCGTGAGGCTGAATGAGTGATCCCAGAGTTTGTTTAGAATCTCTGTTACTCAAACCTGCCATTTTAGAAAAGAAATACAATGCAATTTTACTCTAAAAGCTCCTCCCTGCCCAACCTCTACTTTT
>WAAG01071821.1:2919-15111 GCA_013390105.1 Tichodroma muraria
GATGGAGGCAGAGCTTTGGGATGGAGGCAGAGCTTCGGGATGGGGGAGAGCTTTGGGATGGGGGAGAGCCTCGGGATGGAGGCAGAGCTTCGGGATGCAGGGAGAGCTTCGGGATGCAGGGAGAGCTTTGGGATGGAGGGAGAGCTTTGGGATGGAGGGAGAGCTTTGGGATGGGGGAGAGCTTTGGGATGGAGGGAGAGCTTTGGGATGGGGGAGAGCTTTGGGATGGGGGAGAGCTTTGGGATGGAGGGAGAGCTTTGGGATGGGGGAGAGCTTTGGGATGGAGGGAGAGCTTTGGGATGCTTTCTCTCACAGAAACCATTCCCTGTTTTCTGTGTCATATTACGAATATTTCATTAAATTCTCTTCAATTCAACATCTGCACAGCCCGTGTTTCACCAGTACAGCCAATTTCTTCCTCTAAAACCAGTTTGGTTTTAACTTTGATATTAACTTAATGAAATTCTCAGCAGTGATTGGATTATTTCAGCTGCCCCAAACAGGTGGAGCCCTTCCCAGATCTCACTCGGATTGAGGACGCTGGCAAAGGGAAGGAACAGGAATGAGTTGGGGTTGCTCTAATCTCCTTAACTGAAATATTTTCTGACCTGCCAGTGACTCTCAGGGCATGAGGAAAACAAAAATCAAAGGCTTGGATGGCTGAGAATGAACAAATTGCCATTAATGTGATTTTGTTGCCTTGACCTTTCTCTCCTCCCCCAAAATTAATTTGGGAACGTGGATGCAAAGCCAGCATTCTGCCTTTAAAACAGGCTCCCACTTTTTGCTAGGAGCAGACTGAGGAATCACCTTTTTGCTTGGCTCTCACTCCTTTATCAGAGGGTTTGTTGGAATTTTAGATTTATTTCTTTGAGTTGTGCATTGTGTAAGGATGCCTTGAAGCAAGTGCCCAGGGAAATAACCATAATTCTCTGCACACTTCTGTATTTTAGATACATTTAGCAGTAAAAAATCTAAAAATCTGGCTACTCCAGGCAGGATTTTCTTTTTGCTCAAAAAAATTGCTTTTAGTCCCCAGAAGCAAATCTTGCTGGGATCTTGACCAAGCTCCAAATTCTCATTTTACCCTTGTTGGCAGAAATCTCCCAGCTCCTGATGCCACTCCCAGTGCACAGCTGAGCCCCTCGTGCTGGGGTGGGATGAGGGGCCCCTGTGCCAAGACAATTCCTGCTGGAGATGGAGCAGCGTGCAGAGAGCCATGAGTGGTGGTTAAGTCAGATTTCATCTGATATAAAATCTAAAAGTGGCCCTGGACAGGGCTTGGAGCAGCCTGGGCTGGTGGAAATTGTCCCTGTGTGTGGCACAGGGGTGGAACTGGGTCCCTTTAAGGTCCCTCCCAGCCCAAATTCCTGGCTGTGATTCCATGAAAACAATTATTTACCGGTTTTATTTGTGTCTCTTACAAATCCTTCACCCTCTTTTTACTCTTCATCACCTTGCTCCAGCCCTGCAGGGCTTTATCTCGGATGTGAGCGTCACTCAGGTGAACAAATAGCAGAGATTTTCTCTTCCAGCTGGAAAATCGTGCTGGGATCCCACCTGGCTCAGCTTTTCCCTTCCTGTGCCTCTCTTCCCACACCCTCCCTCAGCCTGGCCTTCCCACCAGGCTTCCCCTTCTTTTTGAAGCCCCCACACTTTGGATTTCTCAGCCTTTTGCTGCCCTTATCTCCGTGGGTTTTGTTGAAACGCGAGGACATCCTGCAGTAAATCTGCCGCTCCTTAGAAATTCAGGGCTCTCGAGTTGCTCCTTTTTCATTTTGTTTCCTGCCACGCTCATTAAATCCCATTTTCCAAGCTCTTGGGAATGCTGCTGAGGACAGGCCCAGCTCTGGAGTTCCTTTTGTGAAGGGCTCAGATTCTCCTGCAAATTCCAAAGGCTCCAGCTTTTCACTTCCTTGGAAATTACTGTTTTATTGCCTCTGCCTGGGGAAGCTGAAATGAGGAGAACAGGAGAGCTGGAGGAAGTGACTCTGCCTGTTGATCCTTTGGGGGAATCCATTTGGATTTCTGAGGAGAAAACCCATTTGAATTTTTAAAAGGAAAGCTCTAAAAGTGCCAAAAGCGCTGGAAAAGGAAAACTCTAAAAGTGCCATAAACACTGGAATAAAAATGTGGGAGCCGGGGGGGAGGAGGTCTGTGCAAACCTCGTGAGGGGCAAATCCTGCACCTGGGTTGGGCAATTCCAGCCACAGATCCAGGCTGGGGGTGAAGGGATGCAGAGCAGCCCTGGGAGAGGGACCTGGAGCTGCTGGGGAGATCCAGAGAGGCCCCGGAGCTGCTCCAGGGCTGGAGGCCCTCAGCTCCCAGGGAGCCAGGCTGGGAGAGCTGGGGGGGCTCCCCTGGAGAGGAGAAGCTCCAGGGAGAGCTCAGAGCCCCTGGCAGGGCCTGAAGGGGCTCCAGGAGAGCTGGAGAGGGACTGGGGACAGGGCTGGAGGGACAGGACACAGGGAATGGCTCCCACTGCCAGAGGGCAGGGATGGCTGGGATCTGGGGAAGGAGCTCAGAGCCCCTGGCAGGGCCTGAAGGGGCTCCAGGAGAGCTGGAGAGGGACTGGGGACAAGGCCTGCAGGGACAGGACACAGGGAATGGCTCCCACTGCCAGAGGGCAGGGATGGCTGGGATCTGGGGAAGGAATTCCTGGCTGGGCTGGAATTGCCAGAGCAGCTGGGGCTGCCCCTGGATCCCTGGCAGTGTCCCAGGCCAGGCTGGACACTGGGGCTGGGAGCACCTGGCACAGTGGGAGGTGTCCCTGCCATGGCAGGGGTGGCACCGGGAGCTCTTTGAGGTCCCTTCCCACCCAAACCATTCCAGGCTCCCTCCCATGCCCGTTCCTCCCAGGCAGCTCCTTTGAGTTGTTCCTCTGATCCTGAGTCACCCATTTCATGGATGACAAATCCCTGACTTCTAAAAGCCTGCAAATAACTCAACGGGCGAGTCCATAAAATCCTTTTAAAGACAAGAACTCGGGAGATTCCCAGATAAAACAGCAGCTGGGTTGGATTTTTCCAAGATATTCCAGCTATCAGCCCCCTCTGCAGCAGAATGTGACTAATGCTGTGGTAATTAATGCCTGTTAATTATCCCTGTTCATATGTGCTGTTCCCAGTCCCTGCTTTTTATAAACCCTGCACATTCCAGGGGGGGCTGGGGTTCTCTCCCCAAACTCCTCAGGGATCTCAGGATTTCTTCTGCTCCCACTGAAGAACATTCAGGACCAGCCTGGTGAGCAAATAACGATTTTAGTTAATTTTGACTAAATCCAATCGGGAGCACCCAAAAATTCTTCACTGGGCAGACTGGAGGAGCTGGGAATTTTTCCCTGGAGTTTCCCTGGAGCGGTTTGAGGTGGCGGCGTCCGCACTTTCGGCTGTTTGCATCCCCAAAAAATGTAGATTTTAGCACCTTTTCCGTAAATCCAAGGAAATCGTGGTAGGTTCATCGTGTTACAGTGAAAAGGAAGGCTGAAATTAGCTTTGAGCAGTGATTTTTGGGTGGAGAGCTGAACGTGGAGCACCCGCTTGGTTTTCAGAGTGATTTTTTTTCCCCCCTAATTATTGTGTATTAGTACACAGAGGGGGATGGGTGAGCAGAGCAGAGCAGATGGGAGGAAACCAGATTGGAGTGGGACCGCGAGATCTGGGAAAGCTGGAAAAGGACACCGAGTACTGCTGGAAACTCTGCGTGCAGAGCCATTCCTATTTATCCCCAAAATTCCTGGGTTTCGGTGGGCACCGAATCTGGGAACAGAATTCCACCTGAAATAATTCAAATAACAATTCCAATAATTCAGTGCCTCTTTTGGAATCCTCCATCCCCAGCCAGGCAATTTCACGTGTTCCACGCTCCTGTCACCCCCGTGGATCCCGTTCCGGGCGTGGGAGGGAATAACTCAGCTTTTCCTTTGGAGCTGTCAGAGCTTCCAGAGGGAGGCTCGTTAGTAATCCCTCATTAGTCTCATTTTAAGGCTCTCACACGGATTTTAACGTCCTCCTTGATCTTTTAATACCAATGAAAAAACCCTTAATTGATTCACCTGCTCCTCTCATTCCTTTTGGGCTTATCAGGCTGCCTTTATTAATCCCATTGGAGCCCTCCAGGGTAATTCCAGGGATAAATTCCTGGGGTTTCTGTTTGTCCCTGGCTGGATTTGGCTAAAACAAGTGTGGGTTGCTCCGTGTTTTCCTGACTCAGCAGGAGAGGAGGTCGGAATGGGAATAAATCCCAGACTTTGCTGCCACAGGTGGGAAAGGGAACGAGGAAACGGGATGGAAAATCCCTATAAATCCCTATAAAATTATGGAAACGTGTCCTTTCCCAGAGCAATCCAGCTGTCTCAGAAAGCAGAGAGGTTGTGGATTTTCCATCCCGGGGCCAGGCTGGAATGAGTTTGGAGCATCCTGGGATAGGGGAACTTCCCTGCCCGTGGCAGGGGTGGATCAGGATGAGTTTGGTCCCTTCCCAGCCAAACCATTCCGGGATTTTCGGATGAAAATGGATGAAAATCGCTCCAAATTTGGGTGAAAGCTGGGGCAGATTTGTCTTCCAGAGCAATCTAGCTATTTTTAAATAAATCTGAGTATTCAAATAATTCGCTTTTCCCCAAAACCCTATTTTGAGATGGTCAAGGAAACTCAGTTTTGGATGGATTTGGGCATCGCCAGTGCTCAGTGCCAGCACTTGGGATAAGGAGAGGAGGAAACCAAATGGAACAGTCCAGACTTTGGGAATCCCTTGGAGCGGGGAGGTGCTCAGGAAAACGAACTTTCACAGCTTTTCCATGGCTCTCCCTGCTCCCAGGAGCATTTCATCTCTCCCAGCTCCCGGGACTGGCACAGCCCCTGGATGCTGAGTGATTAAAATGCCCAAATTAACGGCTCTTAATTGCTCTTGTCAGACTCCATTCCACTCAGCAATTAACACAGGAATTCCGGGAATTCCTCCCCTCCCTCTCTGTGCTTTGTTTTATCCCCCCTCAATAATTCCATATTAATAACCCAGTTTATATTTCGTGTTTTATCCGTGCTCTGTCTTTTTCCTCTTGGTGCAGGGTAAAGTCATGAGGATCTGTAAAATTCCATTATTCATTCCCAGAGCTGATTCCCAGGCTGGAATATTTTGTCCATAGTGGCAGAAAGACATTCCCAGTGTGAAAAACAACAGCTTAGGTTGGGTTTGAGCTTTGCTTCAGCACAGGAAGGGGGAGATAATTTGAATTATTTGTAATTTCTGCAAGCACCAAGTGACTGGGATCTTACAACCAGGGATTTGTTTGAGTCACAAAGGGTGGGAAGGATCCAGTCCTGATTTGATTTGGTTTAAAATACAAAAATCATCTTAGAAACAGTGGATAAACTTCAGAGGATTCCTGATTGCAAGGCCTGCAGGGACAGGACCCAGGGAATGGCTCCCAGAGGGCAGGGCTGGGTGGGATCTGGGGAAGGAATTCCTGCCTGGGCTGGAATTCCCAGAGCAGCTGGGGCTGCCCCTGGATCCCTGGCAGTGTCCAGGGAAAGGTCGGAGCAGCCTGGGATCGTGGACTCCATGTCAGGGGGTGAAACTTTAGAAATTTGGGGTTTCCTACCCAAAATCAGCCAGGGGATGACGGAGTGGGGACTCACTGAGGAGAAAAAGGGTTGAGATTGTTCCAGCTGGGAGCTCTGACCCCAGGAAAGCAAAATCCTCACATCCCTCGGCTGGGAACATCCGTGGAAATCTCTGAGGGATTCGGGAACTCCTTGGAGGGTCGGGGAAGGAGCTGGGGTTGGAGTTGGAGTAAAATTTGTGAGGAATTTTCCCAGGATTTGCCTGGAAAAAGTGCTCTGAGAGCTCCTGGATCCGCAGGGGCTGAACCCTTGGAATAATCTGGGGTTTATAAATACTTGAAATAAATACAGAAATACTTTATCTATATATCTATATCTATGTATNATATTTATATATTTATATATTAAAAAATACTTGGAATAAAGTGGGGCTGAACCCTTGGAATAAGCTGGGGTTTATAAATACTTGAAGTAGTTATATAAATACTCTCTCTCTCTCTATATATATATATATAAAAAAATACTTGGAGTAAAGTGGGGCTGAACCCTTGGAATAAACTGGAAATGAACCCTTGGAATCTTGGGTGGGTTTGTTTTTTCCCGCCACGCGCTGGAATTAAACCTGGCTTAACGAGGCGAATTTATGAGCAGGATTAATGAGGGAATGGGTTTTTTTCTCCGCATTCCAGCTGTTCCGATCCTTCCCTTGGATCCCCTCCGCTCCCGTGTCCCCGAACGGTGACAGAACCCGAGGGAAAAGCTGGATTTGCGTCCCCGATCCTTAATCTGGGATTTGAAGGGTTTTTCCTTCCCCTGCGAGACCGCGGAGCTTCGTTCCCATGGGAAAGAGGCAGCTCAGGGAGCGCTGGGCTGCCGTCCCCTCTTCCAGGGGCTCCTTTCCTCAGTGCCCCAAGCTCCACGGATGGAAGCTCTGCTCCTTCACTCCCTTGCCCCTCCCTGCTGCCAGCTGGGAGCGCCGTTCCCAGCCCTGGGCTGGCTTGGGAACGCCGGGAGCCGGAGCCAGCCCCTTCCCTCTGGCTGCGGGGACAGTCCCCGCGCTCACCGAGCTGCTCAGGGGAGAGGTTTGGTTTCCGGCAGTGCCGCCTGGGAACGGGAATTGGGAATTCGTGAGAGTTGTCCGTGAGAGCTCCGAGCTCGGGATCTCGGGAGGCTTTTCCGTCCCAAACACCCAAATCTGGGTCGGTGTTGGAGCAGGGCAGGGTTCCCGTCATCGGCCTTTGGGTTTTGGAGAGGTTCCCTGGGATGAGAACTGTGGAGTCATGGAATGGTTTGGGTGGGAAGGGACCTTCAAGCCCATCCCATTCCAGCTCCTGGTGACACCTTCCGGCTTCCAAACCCCGTCCAACCCGGCCTTGCCATGGCAGGGGTGGCACTGGGTGGACTTTAAGGTCCCTTCCCACCCAAACCGTTCCAGGATTCCGTGGGCTTCCAGCAGAAATTCCACCTTCCAGTGGAAATTCCACCTCCCACCGGACCAGGCTGCTCCACTCCCCTCCGTGAGATCTTTGTGTCCATTATTTTTTCCAAACGTGGAATTTCTGGCCACAATCTCCTCCTTGCTCAGGGATACTTAACCCAAAAGTCTTGATTTACATTTAAATTTCATCTTTTAGTTCTTCTCTTCCTCTTCCCACCACACATCAAAGCCTGAAGAAAACTCCTGGCTCTCTCCCAAACTTCCATCTCTGATTCTTTCCCAGTGGTACAATTCCACGGCTCTCTCCAAAGTCCTCCAGCCCCTTCTCCTGGTGCTCCAGCCCCAGCTCCGTTCCCTGCCCAGGACAGGCTCCAGCCCCTCCAGGTCTTGTGAGGGCCCCAGGATTTGAGATGGGGCCTCACCAGTGCTGGATTTTCTGGACTTTGGAGGGATGGGGGAGAGCTGGAGAGCTCCCAGGTGAGCTGTGGCTGGAACCCTTGGTGGGGACACGCAGCCAGGACACCACAGGGGGACCACCCCCCTCACCTTCCATCCGGGGACAGGCTCTGGATCCCTTCCCAATCTTTCATTCCCCAGCAGCCGATGGCATTTGCAGTTGGAAGAAATTCCTACAAATGGACGCTCCTCAAAGCCTCTCTGGTTTTTGCCTGTTTCCCCTCCATCCGTGAAAACGTTGGGATTTTTCCGCGGGCTCTCGCTCCCCCTCGTGCCTGCGTGGGGCTCTTGCAGCCTCTCGGCTGGAATTCATCCCATCCCTTCCTTCTTCCAACAGCCCGGCTTTGATCCCATCCTTCTGTCACGGAATCAGCTTTTCAGCAGGGATGGCAGTCCCTGTGTTTCTGAGGATTTGGGCAAAAATTCCTAATTTTTGTTCTCCGGTCAGGGCTTTAATCCCGTTCAACCTCGGAAATTTTATATTTACTGAGGTTTTGAATTGTTCTTTGCTCTGAAACTCACCTCTAAGTGATTTATTAATCAAAGTGGGGTTTAAAAGCTTTTCCTAATTGTTCTTCTTTCCGGAGCTGGGACTTGGAGCAGCTTTTCCGAGCAGATCACTGCTGGTATTTCCTGAATTTTTTAATAATAAACCTTGGTTTGAGTCAGGAATATTGGAAATCACCATCCACAGGGAGTTAAAGGGTGGGGGAGCATCAGAGAGGTTTTGTTCCAGTGTTTTCAGGGATCATGGTAGGGAAGGAGGAGAATCCTGATTTCCTCATTCTGACCTAAAGCTTCTAAAATTTCAGAGGAGCTTAAATACTCAGCATCCATATTTTTTAGTTCGGTGGGTTTTTTCCTGAAAAATGATTTTAGGGCCCAGGTGGGAAGCGATGGGAACACACCCCGTGCGCTGAAATTCCCGATCTGAGAGATTATCCCAGACTTGAAAGGCTGGCAGTGGAAAATGGAAACAACTCAGGGTTTTGTATATTGGGATGTTTGGTTGGATCAAACTTCCCAGGAAGGTCTCAGGGGATCCAGTCCAGCGGGGCCACCTGGGGCAGGTTGGCCAGGACCAGATCCCGTCAGGATTTCTCCAAGGACGGAGCCTCCACGGGGTGTCCCTGTGCCCGAGCAGTGTCACCCTCCCAGGGAAGCCAGGAATTTCTGTTTGTCCCTGGTGGCTCTTGTCCACCCAGAGGTCACCACCGAGGAGATCCTGGCTTTGTCCTCCCCTCCCCTCAGGTGCTGGCACTGTCCCTCTTGTGCCGAGACGTCCTCGCTCCAGGCTGAGCATTCCCAGCTTCTCCAAGGGATGCTCCCCTCCCTTGGCCACCACCGTGGTCCTGCCCTGGGCTTGCTCCATCCTGTCCTGGGATGTCCAGCACTGGGCACAGCGACGGGGACGGGGACAGGAACAGGGGTGGCTTCCGTGGGAAGCTTCCAGAAGCTCCACGTTGGACCCACCACTGGCTGGGGCTGGATCCGTCAGCGATGGTGGGAGAACCTCTGGGATAAATTGCAGGAGGGAACACAAAACCCTGGAGGTGGGACACCAGCAGGAGAGAGGACGAGAAGATGGGAGAGGAACAGCTCCCCAGTGGTGAAGGAGGGGCAGGAGCTGCTCCAGGGGCTGGAGCAGAGATTCCCAGAGATTCCCAGCCCGTGGAGAGGCAGCTGAGCCCAGCAGCCCAGGGAGGTCCATGGGGGAGCAGAGATCCCCCTGCAGCCCCTGGGGAGCCCACCCCGGAGCAGGGGATGCCCGAGGGAGGCCGTGATCCCATGGGAAGCCCCTGCTGGAGCAGGGTCCTGGCAGGAGCTGTGGATCCATGGAGAGAGGGGCCCAGGCTGGAGCAGATCCCTGGTGGGATTTGTGACCCCCCAGGGACCTCAGGCTGGAGCAGTTGCTGAAGGATTTAGGAGGATCCCGCTTGGTTTTCAGAGTGATTTTTTTCCCTAATTATTGTGTTTTAGTACACAAAGGGGGATGGGTGAGCAGAGCAGATGGGAGGAAACCAGATTGGAGTGGGACCAGAGAGGTGGAAGCCACGGAAGGTGGAGCAGTTCCTGAGGGACTGAGCCCATGGAAAAGGGATCCAGGCTGGAGCAGTTCCTGAGGGACTGAGCCCATGGAAAAGGGATCCAGGCTGGAGCAGTTCCTGAGGGACTGAGCCCATGGAAAAGGGATCCAGGCTGGAGCAGTTCCTGAAGGACTGAGCCCATGGAAAAGGGATCCAGGCTGGAGCAGTTCCTGAGGGACTGAGCCCATTGGAAGGATGCTGGAGAAGTTCCAGGGAAGGTTTAGGCTGGATACTGGGGAAATTCCTTCCTGGAAAGGATTGTCCATCCCTGGCACAGCTGCCCAGGGCAGGGCTGGAGTTCCCATCCCTGGAGGGATTTCAAAGCCACATGGATGTGGCACCTGGTGACATGGACAGTGGTGGCCTTGGCAGTGCTGGGTTGGACTCCATGGTCTCCAAAGGCTTTTCCAGCCTCAATGATTCCGTGATTTCCGTGGAGGAAAGGATGCCCAGTGTGCAAGGACAGCAAGAGCTCTGGGAATCCTTTGGCTCCCTGGGAATATCTGTGCTGTGCAGATCCCACACTCCCGCTTTTTCCTGGCACAGATTAAACGTGTTGTTCTTGGAGGTGGGAATGTGAAGGTCTCAAGGAAGCAGTGCCCGGAAGCTTCTTCCCATCTGGAAGAGGGAACTGCCAACAGTGGGAAAATACCACCCCAAATCTGACAAACTCCCAGACATTGCTGCAGAGAACGGGAATTCCAAGGGAGAAGAAGAAGGGGAAATGCTCCCAGCCCCACCTGGCACCGATGACAATCCAAAGAGGGCTCAGAAAGCTCCGGGAAATGCGGAATTTGGAGTGAATTTCAGTTAAGATGAAACCTCAACTCAAGCCCTCATCCCGCAGAGGGGCAGGATTGTGTTTGTATCCCGGTCTGGATGTGGAATTGTGCAGGAGATCCCTTTCCAAATGTTCCTTCCTGTCCTCTCTGCTCAGCCTCAGCAGAGGGAGCTGCAGCACTTCCAGCGGCTCCGTCCGTGCTCTTCCCTGGGATTGGAACGCTGATCCTTTAAAAGCATTCCCTTGGAATGTGGAGTTCATTCCGAACCGGATCGATCCTTCAGGAGCATTCCCTGTGGAATGTGGAGTTCATTCTGAGCCGGATCGATCCTTTAGGAGCATTCCCTGTGGAATGTGGAGTTCACTCTGAGCCGGATCGATCCTTTAGGAGCATTCCCTGTGGAATGTGGAGTTCACTCTGAACCGGATCGAGCTGGAGCTGAGCTTCGGTGAGGATTTGCGGCATCCCTGCGCTCTGTGCGTTGAGGCTGCAGGAATTTGGATGGTGCCGAGTGAAACCCTCGGTGCCGGAAGCCTCCGGGTCTAAATCCTGCGGGACGTCGCTGCCGGATCCGTGGGGATATGGGAATTTCGGGGGCGCTGGGATGGTCAGCGGGCGATGGCTGGACACGCGCTCCACGGCGCGGCCGGCTTGTTCCCGACTCGCGCACCGGGCTCGGCTGAGGCTGGCGGGAAATCGGCGCTGTGAGCGGGGCCGGATCCCAGCCCTCCCCGCCTTTGGGGTTTGGGCCGGGGATGAGGAACCCATCGCTGCCCTGAGCGTGACGCCGCGTCCCGAGGGGACCTCTCTGTGGGACGTCTCGCCCTGAGGGTCCTGTGAGCCGTGGGGCTGGGCTGGTGCATCCCAGTGCACTCCCGGGGCATTCCCAGGGCACCCCGGGGCATTCCCAGATGTGAGCGAGGAGGGATTCGCCGTCGGAGATGTGGGACGGCGGCGCCGGCGCCTTCCAGCTGCCCGAGTGGATGGTGAGTTACCGACCCTTTAAGCAGCACTGGCCAGCTGAATTCCTGCTGAGAACTTCGGGATACGCCGCCGGCTTTTAGCTGGAATGAGGCTGGTTAAGGTGGGAGATTAACGAGCGTCGCTGGCATGAATTGCCTCATTGATAACGGCCAAGTGACGCCCTGGTCACCCCAAATCCCTTGTATTAACAACCAGTTTTTATAGGAATCTGGGACCGGCGGGGAGGAGGAGTGGGAGAATCCACAGTGTGTTCCAGGAGATTTGGGGATTTCATCTCAGATCCATCTTTCCAGCTTAATTTTTCACCATCAGTTTACATTCTGCTGTCGGAATAAAACCTCTAAAACTTCCAGACGCCCTCCAGGACAATGAGAGCTCCTCTTTCGAGTGGTTAAAGAGTTTAGAATGGATCCCAAATATTAAAATCCACTTTTCCCTCCTTCTCCCGTGGAAAGAATTCCCAAAGCAGCCGAAAATAAAATGACATAGCTCCAAAAACCAGGCAGGGCTTGGAAGGCAGAATTCCATGTCTGGGATTGGCTCCGTGTGTCCCCCGGGGGTTGTCGGTGTCCTGTGGCCCAAAAATGGACCAATATTTGTTATTTCTTCCTAAATTTCTGCTCACATCTCCAGTTTCTGGATTTGAAGTTGTCCTTCCTGGTGATTCCTCTAAAAATACTTGGATCGATGCGATAAAATTTGGAATTCTGGTGCTCCTGTAAAGGAATTTAATTTTATTTACAAATATTGTTGCGTTGGATTCAGACGTCATTATTCCCCTTTATATCCAGCTTTATGTTCCTTGCTATCCCTTCCTTAATTTTGTGGATTTTATTATAAAATTCCAGTCTATTCTGCCTCTCACTCTTTTTTTTTTTTTT
>WAAG01071830.1:0-12146 GCA_013390105.1 Tichodroma muraria
ACAGAGGCTATAGAGTAGACATCATAGGGTAAATCTCTATAATAGAGTATTTTACTATGTTGCCAATGATTATTCCCTTTCTTTTTCTCTACTACAAAGTGAATTTGTATTTGCAGACCAGAGAAATGCAGCTATCGAAGAAAAAATTCTGGAAATTGGATGTTTCAGACAGTTTACGTTGCTTGGTTTCCCCCTGTATTATAGAGCCTGCCAGAAAATTTTTTTAGTAAGTACAATAAATCATTCTTTAAAGAGATATTGGTATTGATGACAAATCAAAAGATTAGGAAGTGACTTGCATAGTTTTTGACAAATTGTAAGCATAAGAAGTACGAAAGACCTGAAATCTTGATCTAATTACTGGTAATCACAGCAAAAAGCTCTCTATTTTCTTTCTGTGAGTAGTGGCAACATCCCTCTCATCTGCCAGTCAGAAAAGTGCAAATAAGAAAAAATCTTAGTATTCCCAATAATAATCTCATAGGTGATAATTTTGCATTATAAGGGAAAGATCTCTTGGGCCAGAGAAAAATTTCAGTATAATGCAGCTTCTCAGGTGGAGAAAACCATTCCAAATCTATTGGCGCAATTCAGGGATTTTGCTCTTCCACATGCAAAATATAATTGGAAGTTTAAATGACTACTGATACTGTGGAGTCAGGTTTCATATATAGTTTACATCATTTGCTCCCACTTAAATCTGAACACACTTTCTAAGCCTTTTATTAAGATTAATTTATGAGGGAGGATAAACAAAGTGTAGCGGCCATCCTATGAGCCATGTTACGTTTGTTGGGGTTTTTTTTAAATGTGACAGAAAGCAGGCAAATGGGAGAGCTGAGGATGGTTCTAGAGAAAAGATTGTGCCTCAAACTCTTCAGCCCCATGGATTGTTATGCTTAAGTGTACTCCGTGTAAAAGAGCTACAAAACTTGCAAAAGATATTTTGGACAACTCTCTTTAACTTAATAGATTTATCCTATGTATAGTCTGTCAATATATTTTTTAATGTTTGAAAAATTTGCTGTTTAATTAAATTATTTCTGCTGAAGCAGAATTGTTAGAATATTCATATGAAATAAGTTTGCAATGCTCAGAGCATGCTTTAAGCAAATTACTTTAAAAATTTAAACATATTTTTCAGTTTTAAAACACAGCATTAGATTGCTATTTTTTATCTAGTTTTTGTTTTCTTAAAAAATCCTGTACTCTGATAAGGTACATTGAAATCATTTGAAAATATGTACTGATAAAGTACATTTGAAATCATGATAACAAAGGTGACATACCAAAGAGGAGAAAGAGATTTCTTATTCATTACATCTTACCGACACCTCTGTGCCACCAAGTAGAATATTTGTATCAAGTTAGATGGTCATACTTTTCAAGAAGTGTATTTATTAGAAATATCTTACAAGCGGGAAGCAATATACTTTATGTAGTCCAACAACAAATCAGAAAAAATCTTTACTTCTTATGATTTTTGTCCCAGTGGATTAAAGCAAACACTGAAAAACTTCACCTTTTAGTACAAATAGAGCTACTTAAGACAGGAAGCTTGAGAGGGCAAAGACATTCCTGCTTGTAGAATATTTCTAATATTTCTAATAAATACAATCTGAGCTCAAATAGCATAAGCCTGCAGCTGTAATCGCTATACACTGAAAGAGTTTTTTGCTTAGGATGGATGAAGAGCTGCAGCTATGAATGAAAAAGTCTGTCCTTATTGATCTAATATTATCTTTGCCCACTCTGGCACCAGGCTGTAGTGCTTGTGACCCAGCTGCAGGACCCAGTGCCTCATGGTTCAATGACACCAAGGTACTGACCAACCTGGTAGGCATGGACCATCATTCCAGCCTGTCCAGACCCCTCTGCAGAGCCTTCCTGCCCTCCAGCAGATCAACTCTCCCACCAAATTTGTTGTCTGCAAACTGACTAAGGGTGCACTCCATCCCCTCATCCAGTTCATTGATAAATATATTGAACTGGACTGGCCCCAGTACTGAGCCCTGGGGAAAACAATTTGTCACCAGCCCCCAGCTGGATTTAATTGGATCTAAGGCATTAGATTTAGCTTCCTAACAAAAGGCTGATCTGCAGCTCATGGTACTCTTAAAGTACTGATATGATCACATTTCCATCACTAAGATCTTTTAGATACCAGCATATCTACTACAGGTGGTGTCATGCACAGGTTCTGCTGGATTCTGAAGCTACTCAGCCATTACTGCAAGTTTCAGATCATAGCAAAATCTGAGTAAAGGAGAGAGGAAGACAATTTGATAATCAGTAGCCATATATTTAAATTATTGATGTATAGAACTTCCATCTTTTACCTATAGAATTCTGGAATGTTCTTCCTAATTCCATTTTTTCCCAAGATGGAAGCTTGTTCTCCTGTCACTTTAGACATGTCAATTTTTTTAATTTTTTTTTTTTTTAATTTATAGCAGGATTATGGGCATATTTGTTTGAGGAAAGATCTGTGCTAAATGCCTAATTCTTCCTTTTATTTTTCAACTCAAAACTATAGAATATAACAATCTTTTATCTCTTGACAAAGATGGTTCATTCCCCAAGTTACTGTAATTCATTAACTTCATTGCAGCATTGAAAAATTAAGGATTTCACTGGGTATGGCTTCTAAATGTTAGATATTGCAACACTAAATCTACATTTGCTTTCACCACTGAAGTCACTATATTTTTAAAATAATCAATCAAGATGATGCCTGCATGAAATAAAGTCATCATGATTTTACAGACTTAGCAGCCCTACAGAATACACAGATCTAATACAACCTGCTCTAATGATCTTACTTTTTGTTTGCTTGACATATCCCAATTTATAGTAATGAAATTTTTTCATCTATTTAATTAATACCATTAATTTCCACTTGTCTTAAAAAAAAAGAGGTTGAAATTTTAGATGAAAAAAAGAAGGAAAAATGCTTTGTTTGCAATGTATATAAAGTGGAGTTTGTTTTGTTTTGGGCTTTTTTCCTTTATATTCTACTTAAATACTTTAATATATTTGGGTAGAGGATTTGTCACTAGTACAGTGCGCCATGATTTTTGTAATATCTTGTACCAGTTTCATCATTTTGGTATTGTAATTTTTTTCATCAACTTATTAAACAATACTACTGATATACTTTTCCTCTGTTCTTAGCAACAATATATTGTAACAGGATTGTTTTAAAAGTGTAGTGAACATATCAAACCCCACTCTATTTTTAAGAAGGCAAGAATGAAAAAATAGATCTTGCCTGCAGAATGGTAGAATACAGGCAAGTAAGTTTCTCAGTTCCCCATGGAGATGCTTCACATTCTCAGGCAACCACAAGGAAGTTTATTGTTAGTGGGGCATTTTTTATTCTTTTTTTTCATTGTTGTTGTTGTTTAATTTTTAGTTTAGCTTTTATGTGTAATTTTTTTTTCTTCAGAGAACGAATAGTCTTAATAAATGAAAGTTGCTTTGTATCACAGCAAGGAAAAGAAAAAAGATGGTCTTCAGTCAAAACTTCAGAACATTTCTCTGTAAATACCTTGAAGCTAGTAAGAAATGTGAACATAACCTTAAGACTTTAATGTTGTTGCTTCATCTTCTTTTGTCTAGGCAGACTTCATGAAGGAATTACACTCTGTAATTCAAATATCAAATATCAAATATCAAAATATCATGGGATATGTCATATGACTCTAACAGGAAAGTTGTTTAAAACTTGTTGGCTAAGACTTCAGGGAAAGCTACTTTTGAAATTTAAAACAAGTATGGAATTTGCATAAAAATATAGAGGGTGTGTCTGAAAAAGACAAGCCCCCAAATGCCTAAAGTTAATACTAATACTACTACTGCTACTACTACTAATAATCATGTAAAGAAACATCCAAGCAGAAATCTCAAAACATTTTGGGATACTAAATATTAAATGGGAATTCTAGAATTCTACTTGATTTTGAAATATTAAAAAACATATTAAATAAAAAAATCTAATCTTGAATATAATCTAGGACACATTCATTATAAGAAGAATAATACAAGCAGGCTGTATGGGCTTGCAGATTTCCTAAGTAATGTTCACTAATACACTGACTGTAATCATTGATTGCGCCAGCAAAATACATAGGTTAGCTAACATAGGTGAAAGTTTTAAGGTTCACCTGGTCAGTCTGGAATCTTGAAATTCTTCCACACTGATTTGGGTGGGTATTATTTGGCTTCTTTAAGTGAATGAAGTTGTATTTTACTCTTTATGACCATACAAGGAGAAAGAGAAGAATCATTCTGGACACTGACATGTAGCTTTTTCCTCCTAATCTTTAGATCATGCTATCCAGATCCTTTTTCTGTTGTTGTTGTTGTTGTTAGGTATGCTATAAATAGGAGAGAACAAGCTGTTTAACAGTCTAACTGCTTGTCCATGAGAAGCATTGCATGAGATGACATACATGGAATCTCTTCAGTCAGCTGAGGCCAGATGTCCCGACTTTGTCTCTCCCGACTTCTTGTGTGACCTCAGCCTCCTCGCTGGTGGGTTGGTGTGAGGCAGAAAGGGCCTTGGCTCTGTGAAAGCACTGCTCAGCAGTACTGAAAGCATCCTCGTGTCATCACTGTTCTGGACACAGGACACCTCTCTTCCATAGCACCATCTGGGCTGCTAACAGGAAAGTTTCAACTCTACGAGACTGAGTATAATGTTACATCAAATAAAACAGTTTTCACATCACTAGTTTGCTCAAAATTCACAGTAACACATTTGTGGTTTGAATTAGAGTAATAAATTTACAGCCAGATTTCCAGAGAAGTTCTGTATGACACCAAAACCAAAGCTGACCTCCCATCTATCAACAAATATGGCCCTAAGTGTTAAAGATAATTATGAGTATTCATTCAATCCAGTACTATTTCTGCCCACACTGTCCATTAAATTGAATGGGGAATTAGTTAAGATATTTTAAAAATATATTTAGAGAAAAATAAACATATTAAAAATACTTGTCTCTAAATTTATTGTTTGTATTTTATTTTGTTTTTTTTTCATTTTTTGAAAGAATCTTAGCTCCAAGAGTAACATTTCAACAGCACTGTCACTTTCAGAATTAAAGGAACAGTTTCTATTATAGATTGATTTTTAAACTAATTCTGTACTTCATTATCTTGATTGCATTGTTTTCTACAATGATCCCAACATTGGAGTCTTTTTTTGCCGTATTCACTGAAAAAAAGGAATGTCAAGAAACATCTACTGTGTTTAATAATTCCAGTTAAGCATTTTTTCTAAAACACTTGCACTTTTGTGTGGGGAAGTACTAGGAATTTGTAAAATGTCTGAGCTTACTTCCAAAACTTGTGGGGATTTACAAATATAGCATATGAAATATGTCTTATTTAGTGAATTTTATATTCAATTTTTTTTACTGACAATGAAATGCTATTTTAGACACAGAAGTGTTGTTTTTCTGCTTCCAAATACTTCTTTTTCTTATTTCCTTTAAAAAACAGAATTATGTGAATAGAATTAAAAATTATTTGCTGTTATATTTCTCTTCCACACCATTCAGTTCACAATTCCATATTGTTTTTTTTCTTTCTTCCAGTTTCACACATTTTTTTCCACCAATATCTCCCTGCTTCTTTTCTCCTTATAACTTAACAATGCTTTTTAAAATTGTTTAGATTTTCTTTGTGATACCTCTGGGATGGGGAAAAATACATCTTTCGGCACAGACAGTGGTGAAGCTGATACAGCAGAACTAGTAAAAACATTTTGCAGAATGAAATTAACAAACTTCTCTTAGCACTCGTAACACTTTGCTCTATAATTACTGATAGAAGAGCTATCTTTGAGGCTCAAGATCACTTCACAGCTCCCAAGAAGGTAGAATCTGCAGCAGCTGCAAAAGCAGCATTTTTTAGCTTTTGGAAGGAGCAAGAAAGTCTTTTGTAGTTTTCAGGGTTTTTTAGTTTCCAGTTCTTGCATTTTTTTTTCTCCCCAGTCAAAACTCATGATTAACAGAGTCTAGAGGATCAGGTTTTATACTCCAAGCTGGGGTCATAGATTCAGGAAGACTGATGTAGAAGAGTCTGACTCTTACATAATTCTGTGAAGGGAGACTTTATTATTTGATTATACCTAGTCATTGTCATCACCATTTAAATTGGCCTATGTACCTTCTAAAGCATATTTTGAACATGAGAACTGCTCATGTTTTGAATATTTTGAAGTAATATTGAAAGATTTCTAATTTTCATGCATTATCCTCATTCACTACACGCTGAAATCAGCGGATGAAAAATGTGTTGCAACAGAACATACGTGTTTACATGTGTGTCTGGGAATCAGAGGCTGCTCTTTGGAAGACTGACAAGTCAATTTCAAACTTTAAAATATAATGTTGTTCAGTTCATTTACTGGTTATGTTTGTGGCTAGTTCTCATATATGACTGATGCCTGACACTACACACACAAAACAGGCAATTCTTAATAATCACTCCCTAAAAAATCGCCATAACTTTGGGCATTCAATACCAAGAGCTGACATTTTACTGATAGTGCACATGGCTGTAGTCCTTGATGACCACATCCGGGAGATTGAGCTGATGAGCTCAAGATCTCTTTAGCAAAAGAAGATGGAAATTTCTTTGTGTCTAAGTGGGGCCCTCACATTATCAGAGATTCTGTCTTTCTGCCTATCCTCCAGTTCAGTTGACATTAATTAGAAGGATGAACAGAAAATTCATGACAGCAAATTTCTTCCCTGTATTTCCACTACCAGCAGATTCTTACCCCATTTTCATTATGAAGGTTCATGAGACAGCAATGTTAATCTCACAAATTGACGCTACTGGGAGAAGGAGGAATCAGCTTCCCTCCCACTTCTCCAGCCTTCCCTACTATTCACCCTCTTTTCCACCCATCTGATTCCAGTTAATCTTTTTTTTTTTTTTTTACTGCAGCATTCTTGGGAACTACAATCTGATTTATTCCTGATTTCTGTAGGACCAAGGGAAAAGGGGTGCTGTTTGTAAATTTCATTTGAAACTATAGATTTTTCATGAGCTGCTTGTGTGTTATTAGGATTGCAGAGTTAATTTCTTTCCAATTCATTTATTTCTTACAATAACCATGTAGTCCAGCTGATGGGAATGTATGATCACAAACTGTTAGCATATGGACAGACCTGGTCAATTTGATGGAAAAGTATAGGGCCAAAAAACCTGTTTTTATTATGTAATGATTATGGGTAAGAGAAAGAAGCGTATACAAACAGCGAACTACAGCTCAAAGCAAAGCTGAGGCGTCATGACCATGGACTAAAACAGATGGATGTCCTGTACATTGAGAATGACAGGAAATTCTGCAAAAATATAAATGCACATAAAATTAACTTTCCCTTTTATACTGGTTTTGCATGGCCTGGTTTTGGTAGCTGGGGGCTACAGGGTTGGCTTCTGTGAGACTCTGCCAGAAGCTTCCCCCATGTTGGCAGAGTCAGTCCCTGGGGGCTCCAATGACAAATGTGCTGTTGGCCAAGACTGGGCCAATTAGAAATGGTGGTAATGCCTCTGTGATAACAGATTGAAGAAGAAAAAAGTTCTTGCACAGTTGTAATTGTGGCCAGAGAAGAGTGAAGTGAGAATTTGTGAGAGGAACAACTCTCCAGAAATCAAAGTCAGTGGAGGAGGGGCAGGAGGTGCTTCTGACATTGGAACTGAGATTCCCCTGCAGCATGTAGTGCAGACCATGGTGAGGCAGCTGTGCCCCTCCAACCCATGGAGGAACATGGGGACACAGAGATCCACCCACAGCCTGTTGAGGAGCCCCACGCTGGAGTGGGTGGATGCCTTGAGAGGATCTGTGAATACATGGGAAACACATGCTGGAGCAGGTTTCCTGGCAGGACTTGTGACCCCGTGGGGGACCCACACTGGACGAACATGTCCAAGACTGTACCCTCTGGAAGAGTGACTCGTGCAGTAGCAGTCTGGGGAGGACTGCTGCTTGTGGGATGGACTCACACTGGAGTTCTTGGAGAGCTGCCTGCTGTAGGAGGAGCCTCACAGTGGAGCACGGGAATGACTCCTTCCTTACCCTGAGCAGTGGGAGAAGCCACAGGTGATGAACTGACTCTAACCCCCATTCCTTGTCTCCTTGCACCACTGGGATAAGTAATAGAGCTGGAAAGGAGGCGGGGAAGATGTATTTAAGGGTTTATTNCCAACCCATGGAGGAACATGGGGACACAGAGATCCACCCACAGCCTGTTGAGGAGCCCCACGCTGGAGTGGGTGGATGCCTTGAGAGGATCTGTGAATACATGGGAAACACATGCTGGAGCAGGTTTCCTGGCAGGACTTGTGACCCCGTGGGGGACCCACACTGGACGAACATGTCCAAGACTGTACCCTCTGGAAGAGTGACTCGTGCAGTAGCAGTCTGGGGAGGACTGCTGCTTGTGGGATGGACTCACACTGGAGTTCTTGGAGAGCTGCCTGCTGTAGGAGGAGCCTCACAGTGGAGCACGGGAATGACTCCTTCCTTACCCTGAGCAGTGGGAGAAGCCACAGGTGATGAACTGACTCTAACCCCCATTCCTTGTCTCCTTGCACCACTGGGATAAGTAATAGAGCTGGAAAGGAGGCGGGGAAGATGTATTTAAGGGTTTATTTCACTTCTCATTATCCTGCTCTGATTTTGTTTGTGTAATAAATTCAATGCATATCTCTAAGTCGAACCTGTTTTACCTGTGATGGTATTTGAAGAGTGATCTCTGTCCTGGTCCCTTTCTCAGCTTATAACCCTTCATTAAGTTTTCTCTCTTCTGTCCACTTTGTGGAGGGGAGTGAGTGAGCAGCTTTGGTGGATGCCCAGCATCTGGCCAGTGTCAACACATGACATTATTACAAAGCTCCTACATACTAAGTTCCAGATTAAATCAATCATTTTTTGCAAGCTTTGAAAAGGCATTTCCACATTACTGCAGGAATTCAGTCAGTGGAAATGAATACTAAAGGTTAAAAGCATGCAGACAATATTCACAGGAGTGCAGCCACTGGATTTTAGAAAGTAGTTATTACCCTTGGTAGCCATTACATTGCACCTAGAATACAACATCCATGTTTTGCCTCGCATGAAAAACATCAACAGACTGCAGTAAATTCAGCAGAGCCACCAGAATAACTAGGGATTGAAACCTGTCAGGAGTTTGTGTTGTTCATCCTGGAGAGGCCAGCTGAACAAACCCCCTAAAGCCTAAATAGAGAAGTGAGCCAGGTTCTTTACAGACGTGCACAACAGGCTTTCTGATTTTGAAAAAGAGAGACTGGATTGTGGGTTTTGGCTAAGGTAGAGTCAATTGTCTTCACAGTATCTGGCATGGAGATGTGTTTTGGATTTGTGCTGAACATAAGGTTGATAATATAGTGATTTTTTTCTTATTTCTGAGCAGTTCTTACACAGATCTAAGGTCTCTGTTTTTTGAACAGCCATGTTGGCAAGGAAGTTGGGGGTGCATGGAAGGTTGGGAGGAGACAAAACCAGGACAGTTGACCCAAACTGACCCAAGGGGTATTCCAGACCATGTGACATCATGCTCAAAGTATAAGTGGCAGGAAGAAGGGGGGTGCTCTTGGAGAGATGGCGTCTTCCCAAATCACTGTTATGTGTGAAGAAGCCCTGCTCCCCCAGGGGTGGCTGAACACCTGCCTGCTGATGGAAGTGGCAAATGAATTCCTTGTTTTGTTTTGTTTGCATGCGCTTCTTTTGCTCTCTCTATTAAACTGTTTTTATCTACACCAATGAGTTGTCCTGCTTTTACCCTTCTGATTCTCTCCACAATCCCATTGATGGGGGAGTGAGTGAGCAGCTGTGTGGTATTTGTTTACTGGGATTAACCCACAAGAAATGGTTATAGATTGTCTGGTTATGGCTGAAGGAGATACAAAGAGAAGTTTATTCATTCCAAGTATAATTAAGCATCGGAGCTGGTCATCCAGGTAGACTTCACAGTCTCCACGCTTGATGGATTTCAAAACCCAGCTGGACTAATCCCATCATTTCAGTATTGACTTTGTCATGAAAAGGATGCTTGGCTAGATGAGAGGTGAATGATTCTGTGATACTAGTTTTCCTTTTTTTTTTTTTTTTTTCCTCTCTGACATATCTTTGAACACCTGTATGTGGCTGTTTTCAGAAAACAAGTTAATGAATGAACAAGAATTTTCTGGATGAGAAATTTATCTAACACCACAGATAAAAAACAACTACTTTTCTTTGAAACTTTCATGGGCTTTTTAGCAAGTATTATATGAAGACTATTTCCAGCTGCAGAATGACCCCTTGAACCATGAGGGGATTCATGTTCACAGCTTACGGAGGGAAAAAATTCAATTGCTGAACCACTAACATATGTACCTGAAGCTGTTTAACTTTTCATCTTTCATTTTCCTATATGAAAGATTCAGATTTGGCCTAACACACTACTTTAGCCTGTGAGATCTGAAGTCATCACAGCAAGAGATCACATGAATATAATTTGTTTCTTGCTGGATATGCAGTTCCTATTAGCAGAACACCAGTCCTTGTGCATTCAGCAAGCGAAAAACAGACACTTTTTATTTCATGTTCAATCAATAATAATATGGATTGACTTCTCTCTTGAAATATTTATGGAGAAAATCCATCTGCCTACCTATTAACAAGAACCGTTTTCATTATTTGCGTTTGCAGTTTCTGATTAATGTCAAACAAATCAAATTACTGTGTGAAAATGGCTTTGATTAAAACAAAATTAAAAATCTAAACAATTTACAGCAGTGGATTTTTATTTCATTCCAAATGTGAATCTTACCTAGATACTACAGCAGACTACTCACTTGATAAGATTTTTCTTTCATCTCTGTGACTACTAATTATGCTGCCTTCCTTCAATTCACTTTATGCTCAATAAAAATTGTTATGGCTGGAAATTATATGGAACCACCACTAAGACAACTATATCTTCCAGCATCTTGGAAAATTAAAGAGAATTTTAATGTGAAATACTATAGCACAGCACTTGGCAAGTCATACACTCCTTCTGACAGGTGGATTAAGCATTGATGAATTTGGAAACATAGATGAATTTGGAACAGAATTCTATAAGAAGTTTCCCATCAAGTTATTTCACTTAGCTCCATAATTTGTTGTCTGAATATTATAGTATGATTATAAGAATGGCTGGGAAATGAAGCTGTTGTTTAGGGGATTTTTTTGTTTTGTTTTTGTTTTGTTTTTTTCTATTCCATAATATGTATCAGGCAGAATGTATATGTTACTATACAAGTTTTGGTGGCTTGTATTCAGAGAACAAAGGACAAAATTCATCACCTGGGCTTGTTTAAAACAAACACAGCAGTCATAATGAGCTTCTGAAACTAAGTTATGAAGATTATGGAGGCTAGATCAACGGTTCTTGCCTCTCTTTCTTCAATAGGACTCCTATATTTTTAATCCTATATTTTTAATACATTTATTTGTAAAGCAATGCTCGAAGAGTCTTCACACCAGGCTTTCTGGTCTGGCTTTAAGGGCTGACATCATTGTGAGTCACGCAGACAAGGCTTATCAACAATTTCATTTGCAAATGAAGGGATAGTTTATCTTCCTTGATTCAGCCCAATTTTCCTTACTTTTCTGATGAATGATATCTGACCCTGGGGATTACCCAAATGAAAAAGAAAACAAAACTCTAAGAAAAAGAAATATTTTGTGTCATTTTGTTCTTCCCTCTTTACTGTATATGCTAAAAGTATTACTCACAATAAGAGAAACTGGTTTTACAAGGATTAACTGTGAAAAATGTTCACATATGTTGCTACATAAATTTAACAGAACTTTTACAGTGTGTACAATGGTAAATTATGAATACAATGAGGAAATAATACAATAGCAAATGCAAAAAGCATGGCATTTTCTAGGAAATCTAAGTACAAAATCTAAATATAATTTTAATAACATTGAATTCAGTCCTTTGAATTATGCATTTCCCAATTAAAGTCCATGGCAACAAACATAACATGATGCATTATAAAACTGCAAAATCTCTGGAATAGAAAATTACTTTCTTGGATAGCAAGATTAACGTTATCATTTGATTAGC
>WAAG01071831.1:17850-28394 GCA_013390105.1 Tichodroma muraria
CCACCCTCACTGCCCACACCGGGGCCTGCCCCAATCCTCCGCAGCCTCACGGACCACACCTGGGGCTGCCCCAATCCTCCTCATCCTCACTGGCCATACCTGGGGCTGTCCTGGACATTGATTTACGCAGGGATTTCACTAAACCCCACTTTGAGGCTCACTCAATAAATTGAACAAACCTTGCTGCCTTCATGTTACATATGAAGCTGACTAATATGGGACAACATGAAGAAAAACAGAAACAGCGGTCTCTCCTGTAAAGTTTGCTTGGATCGGGGCCGGGGTATGGCACTGGGAAAACCCGGACTGGCTTCCCGGAATGCGGAATGGGGGAACCTCGGACTGGATTGCGGCTCGATCCCGGAATGGGTGCACAAAATGGGGCTTGACCCCCGTCTTTTGGACAGAGTCGTACAGCAGATACTACACACACGTTACACGAATACCGGATCGGCGGGGAGAGCCCTTCCGAGGCGGTGCAAACGGGATGCCTCACGCCCCCCGCGGGCGGAGAGGAAGTTTAGGCGCTACCGCTCGCCGTAGGCGGAGCGGCCGCGGCCGGGAGGCGCGGCCGTGCCGGGCGGGCGGGGCGATGGCGGGGCGATGGCGGGGCNTTCGCGGTGGTGGGCGGCGGCATCGCGGGGGTTACCTGCGCCCAGAAGGTAACGGGGCTGCGCACCGCGCTCTCCCTCCCCTCCGCCGGTCCCCGGCCGTCCCGCGCCCGGCGCCCCCCGGGAATCGGCCCCAGGGAGCCGGGGAGCGCCCGACCCGCGGCGGAGCTCGGGTGCCTGGGCCCTCGGCCCTGTGCAGCTCCTGGGCGGCTCCCGGCTTGGCCCTGCGCGGCGCTGCCCGCGCTTGCTTAGCGGTGTAAGCCCGCTCGGGGCCCGCTTGTGCGCGTCCGTGGGAACAGATCAGCGCGGCAATGGCATAAATATTCGCGTGGGTACGGTGGTTCCCTGCTCTGTCCTACACCCCCCTCATCCCCGCCTCTTAAAAAATAATTCGTCTTGCTTGAGAAAACACAAACCAAATGCAGCCCCAAGGCGGTATTGCCGTAATACAACGGTGTTTGTCTGTGTAGAAACACGTCTCAAGAGGTTCAAACTTCATAAGGTTGTTTTGAAGTAGTTTATGAAACGCTTCGTAAAAAGAGAGTTACAACTTCATAACTTCGGAAAGCTGGCACTCTGTGCCCTGGTCCAGAGGTCAGGGACTTCAGGATCCCTGCAGGAATTATTCCCTAAAGGACTGTGCTGCAGCTGAACTGAAGGCTGCTGTGGTGTCCTTTTTATTAATACTGCTCAGTTTTTATAGGCTCCATGTTTTAGAGCAGTGTACCTCATCCAGCTGTGAGCCCAAGCTCTAAAAATAAATTAATCTGTTTTTTGGTCTCAAGGTTTTGACGGTTTTAAAATAACAGTAACTGGAGGTAGTTTTGTACCTGTAAAATGAAATTATGTGGGTATTAGTTTGATGAGGAATATTTTATCTGTTAGGGCTGCAGAGCAGCATACAGACTGTTTTGGATGTGTTCTCTGGTGATGTCAGGGTCCCTCTGGTTGGCTCCCCTTCCCTCCCCAACAGCACCACTTGTCTTGGGCTACCTGTCAATTTGCTGAGCAATACACATTTAAAATTGGAGTTCTTCCCTCTGGCTTGAGGTTTTGTAAGTCTTGCATTGCTTAATAGCACCCTGAAGATGATCAGTTTACTAAATAAGATATAAAATATCCAGGAGAAATCAGTATTTCGTCTGTGAAAATGAAACCTGTAAACAATTAGTCACTGCTGTGCAGTAGAAAAATGTGTATCCACCAACTGGGTGTCTCCAGAAATCACATGATCATAGTCTGATCCATCAGATGGCCTTTGGAATATTTTGACAATAGCCCTTTAGACTCTGGATGCAGTTCTTGAAGGTGTATTTACGTGTGATTGAAATAAATGTTGTGTCTCCAAATTCTCTTCAATCCTTATCCTCTTTTATCCTGAACTAGTGTTTTGTCAGTAAGATTCTACAAAATCAAGGTAGTCTATTGAGACATACTGCTTTTCAGCAGTAGTTTTATTGTGTTAAAGTCTGATGATGACTCTCATCATGGTTTCTGTTTCTTTACAAGCTGGCTGCAGAATTCCCATCAGAAGACATTTTTTTAATAACAACTTCCCCAGTTATAAAAGCTGTAACTAATTTCAAGCAGGTAAGAGAGACTTAATTTTTCTTACAATAAGATATGTTCAAAGTTTGTATGTGCAGATAATTTAGAACCCAGTGGTGGAAATGCTCATGACTTTGAGCTTGTTTTCATATGAGTGTGATTGCAGTGGTGTTAGGATTGATAGCTATTTTATAGTGGTTGTAGTCAGACTGACGAGCTATTTTATAATGATTAGTAATTGGTGAGTATATTCACACCATTCAAGCAAAGGTGAAACCAGGCACTTACACGATTGAAGTGTGTTCAGAGTTACTGAAGCTTTATTTCACTGCTTTATTAGTGAGTGACCTCTTTAAGCACTGAAATGGTATCACAGTCTTGCTCATGTTTGAATTTCGGGCATAAACAGCCTTCTTACAAGTAGCAGAAGGAAGGATAGCCTTCTGGGGCATTGCTTTGAGCTTTGTCTACTCCAGCACCTGCTGATTCAGGGACATCTTTCCTGCTGGTTTGAAAAAGAAAATCAAATGCGTGCTTGAATTCAGATTTGTGGCTAGTAGGGTTATTAAGATGAGTCTGAGAGCTCTCTGTGAGATTGCTGGAGTAACACCCAACTGAAGAATGCTTTCTGAAAGTGCTGACAGCAGTGCCATGAGTGTCCAGTAAAGACACTTGCACAGTGCAGAGATGTCAAGTCTGTAATTCACATCAGCGGAAATTTACGTATCCGAAGAATGAGGGAATAGCTAAGCACCATTGGAAGGCAGCAGCATCTAAGTTTTGGACATGAGCATCTTAATTTCTCTCTGAATTGCAAGCATGGTGTGGCTTCTGGTTCCTAGCTGTGTTCCAAACTCTGAATATTCAGTAAAGTAGCAGGCCTGGAGCAGCCTGCTACTTAAATATTTATTTCCATGCAGCCACTCTCTTTTGGAAAAAACAAAATTGTCATCACTTATTTGAATGTTTTTCATGTTCTGGTTTGCCTCTTTGAGGTGTTTATTTTGTTTATGTTTGTTTTCTGTTTGATGTTGTCCATTTCCCCTGAGGTCTCTGAAATACCAGATAGTGGCTCTGGATGAGTTATTTTATCAAAGTTACAGAAAAGAGAAAACCAGGATTTTACCACTACGTCACATAAACTAAAAAGCAGTGTTAACAACTCTGATAATAGACTTCTTTATAGAATAAAACATTGTAGCAGTTAGAGCAACTGTCAGGGTTCTCCATTTTTGCTTAATCTCTGTCTTTAGGATTAAAATATAGTACTTTGACTCTTTAACCAGGAACAGGCATGAGAAGATTCTGTATTGAAAAAGGAACTTTCAGCAGTTACATGATAACACATTTTCAGACAATATAGGCGTTATGTTGTGACATTTTTACTGGAAATGAACACAGCACCTTCTGTCAAAAGCTTTAGAGAAAGATGGAGAAATGATCCATATTTTTAAATACCTCTCTTTCTCCTACAGGTCTCCAAAACACTTGAGGAATTTGATGTTGAGGAGCAACCAAGTTCCCTGTTAGAAAAACGATATCCCAATATTAGAGTTATACAGTCTGGAGTAAAACAGTTGAAAAGTGATGAACATGTAAGCTAAGGTTTTCTTTTTTTTATTTGGTTTTTCAAGTTATGTATATAAAAAATAATTTAAGAAGCAGCTGGATGTTTTGGGTGAGAAATTTTGTTCAAGGACATTTTGGTTATTGAATACCAAAATGGCAAGAAAATAATTCCTAATTCTAATTTCACTTACTGCTTAACACTGTTTTTCAAGTAGAAATATATACAGAGGACAAAATAAATCTTGAAAGAACCAACATTTCCACATTTTCTTCCTTCTGTTTAGCAGGAAACATGTTGCAAATATGAGCAATGGACAGCATGTACACACCCTTGTTAGCTCTGTGTAAGCATGTTATTTTCCACTTCAGCACGTATGAGAAACTAACATTCACATCCAAAACTGGTTTTGCTCACTCTTAAGGTTTGGAGATGTAATTTCAGGTAGATTCTGCTAACATTCTGAATCCAGTGGTTTTCTTACATCATTACTAGGATAAGTGTTTTAACATAGATCTTGGTGGACACAGATAGTTAATCTATGTGGATTTGGAGGATCTTTTGCCCAAAACCACTTTAGACTATGCAGCTTGTAGTTTTTAGAACAACAAATAATGTCACAAAATGTTAAAATTTAAGGTCTTCTTTCTCGGAATGATGTAGCTTGTTCAGTGCCCCCACTTTTTCTTCAGCAAAGAACAGATTTGCAGTCTTTTGGAACTGTGTCCTGTCCTGGGCCGGGTTAACTCAGGGAAGTGTTTTGAATGACATTCTCAATTGCTAATGTACAGTAGTGCATAGCTCTGTTCCTGGGGCCTGAGGGACACTTGTCCTGTAGAAAACAGAACTCTTCTTGGCACAGCCAGTGAGTACAAAGTGCCACCAAGTGGCAAACTTGCTCTTGCTTCGAGTGCACTGTGTACACTTCCCATTTTGTTGTGGTGAGTGTGATGGGGAATAAATGACACACAGTCAGTAAGAGTATGAAGGCTTGTTCCTTAAGAAGCCCCTTACAGCTTTTAATATCTGCCAATTACTGTGACATTAAGGAAAGAAGAAAGCTGATGTTCTCTCAGATGTCTTGATTTGGACGAGTTCTCTTAGATTTTTCTTTTCGTTGTTAACAGAAAATTTACACTGAAGATGGGAAAGAATACATATACGAAAAGCTTTGCCTGTGTGCTGGAGCCAAACCAAAATTAATTGCTGAAGGGAACCCGTATGTGTTAGGAATCCGGGATACTGACAGTGCACAGGTAAATGTGTTTTGGGTTTAAAAATGTGCAATATATTCCTGCATCTGGTGCAAAATACCAGAATTATTGTGGAGTGAAATGGAGAAACAGAAAATAATGTTTGTTACTGTATATTCTTAAATAGAAACATTTTCACTAGTAGGAAAACAGCCTTATAATGCCACTAAATTAATTAGCCACTGTATTTGTTGAGTTTATAGATAGCTCATACACATTATTTCTAACACAATAATATGGAATAAACAAAATTTTCTCACCCTTCAGGCAGAATCCAATTGGAAAGTATAAATGGGAAGTAGGCACCTGTAGAAATTTCCCTGGGAAGGTGTGTGTGGTACTTGGTACAAAGGACTTCTTTGTACATGGAAAGCTACTGAAGGAACGACTTACTACTGTCTTTTAGTTCTACTGTAGTGTCTCCTCTTTGTACAGAAAAGAGTTTATAGTCAAAGATGTGGAAAAGTTTTCACCTGAGAAATGACTTAATGGACTAAAAATTAAGCTTGGAAGGCAAATGTGAAATTTCACTGCTATAGGAGTTCAGAACTAGAGGAGACAGGGTGAGCACTGCTTCTCCATAACATGGAACTGCCATTCATTAGATGAATCTGGACCTTGAGGATAAAAATGGAGTTACATTTTCAAATAACCTGAAGTGAAACTGTGAAGTGAAATTGTTGTTTGAACAACAGCAGCTGTTACAGGTCTCAGTCTCGCTGTATGTGTATCAGTAATGTGAGAAAATCAGGACTAAGAGCAAGAAAATACTGAAAAGGATGTAGTTGATCAATGTAAGGGAACATGCTCTAAGTTCTAATTGACATTTTTCCTTTCTTAATGCAGGCTTTTCAGAAGAATTTGGCTCAAGCTGAGAGAATAGTGGTGGTAGGAAATGGTGGGATTGCCCTTGAATTAGTGTAAGTGAACAAAAAATACAAAATCAAATAAAATCTTTAACAATGCAATGCTAAATCTAGTGTACATGAGTTTAGGAGAAGGTTGACTTATGAAATTATATCTCTTAGAGCATTTATTAGCAAGACTGATTAGAGGGGTTTTTTTGCAATGTAGTGGTTCTTACTGACACATAAAATTAGAAAAGCTCCAGCAGAAGTTTTGACACATAGATATCAAGAGTATACAGTTCATGTTCCACATAGTGCAAACGAGATCCAAATGCTTGTTCTAACAGTGGGAGTCTGGCAGAAATGCACTGCTTTTTTATTACGGGGAGCAGGAAATACTAATTATTAGTATTACAAATTTGATCTGCCCCCCAACCCCCTACCCCAGTTCAGTCAAGGTTGTGTTGATGAGAAAGTATGACTTGTCATCTTGAAGAGATATTTTTTTAATGAGTTCCTTATGTAAATATTTAGAAGTGGATTTTATAGGTTGGAAAGTCTTGGATGCCCTGGTTCTGGCTTCTGGAAGGAAACCTGACACATTTCTGCTTGTGTTTCTAACAGTCAGATCCTGTTCAGGCAGTCTGTCACTTTATCCCATGTTTAAATGTCCACAGGTATGAAATTCAAGGCTGTGAAGTAATCTGGGCTATCAAAGACAAAGCCATTGGGAACACTTTCTTTGATGCAGGAGCAGCTGAATTTCTCCTTCCAAAGCTCAGTGCTGAAAGCCGAGAGACTCCAATCGAGTGTAAAAGAACCAGGTACACAGTGGAAGGTATGGGGTTTAGTTTCCTGACAGTGCAGCAGCATTTCCTGTTCAAGGTAGTCTTAAAATCAGTCAATTTAGCAGCTTGGAATAAGGCTTACTGTTATCAATGACATTTCCTTCTTCAGAAACTAAGAGTAAAAAAGCAACATAAAAGCCCATCCCAAATTTACGTAGACAGAATGTAATACAGTTTCTTGCAAACTGTAAAAAAGTGCTTACCTTTGTGCCAAATTTATATTAATTCCCTGTATTCCTTCTGCTGAAGAACGTGTTCTGTTTTCTGTAATATTTTGATGTTGTCTTGGTTTGAGTGACAGGTGTCTGCTAAGGAAGGCAGGAGCCTCCCTTGGNCCTGGCCTTCCTCTGGGAATCCAGTGGAGAAAAGGCTGCTTGGAGTTCCAAATCTCAGGTTTTTATCCAGGTAGGAAATGCTTGGCTCCTCCCCCTGGCTGGAGCATCTCCCAATGGGATGATGTGGTTTTATCAGTCATGAAGTGAGAATCAATGGCCCATTAGCAGAAGATATCTCTCTGGACAGGATGGGCTGTGGAAGAGATGAAGGAAACTGCCCCAGCTGGTTTTTAACCACTGGCCCATTGTCAGAGGATCACCCCACCCCCACCCGGTTTCAAGGGATGCTGACAGAGCACAACTGCTGGGCACATCCTGCACTGCAACCCAGGACAGATGTGAACTGTCTTACCTTTATATAGGAAGGAGCTGTCATGTAGCAAGATATTGGAGGAGCAGATGAAACCGCTCAGAACATTATTACAGGTGGAGTGAAACTGTGGTCTCAGAAACAAAAATTAACTAGGACTGCACGAACAAACATCACACAAACATATGTATGACCAAAATCATAACAAAAAAAGAGCATGGTTCTAGACATCAGGCAGGAGGAATAAAGATGCTACACTTTCCTCTTGCCCTTTGGCAGCCGGATGGTATTTTTCTATTAATTGAGAATCCTTGTTCTGAATTCTGAGGACAAGGAAGTATGCACACTAAATCTGATATACTCCATCTCTTTCCTTCAGGAAGTGAGGAAAAAGGAAGACCTACAGAAGCATCTGACAAGCTGGGCAGTGCCTTAGGCCCCGACTGGCATGAAGGTTTGCACCTTAAAGGGACTAGGGAGGTATGGGTATAACCTTGCTGACATATTTATTTGAGAGTTGTGGGCATGAGCACTGTGAAGAGGTCCATATTTGCAAAAAAGCATAAATCCTCACATTTAATTTATTTTTTATTTACTAGTTCCTTAGCTGTTGGGTGTTTGCATCTATTTTGAATTTAAAAAATGACCTGTCAAGGGTGATCAGTCATAGACCAGCTAAAGGTTTATGATATGTTTAGGATATTTAGCAGCTTAATCAGTGGTGGTTTGGCTGTTGAAGGCTGTGTAACTGTATTTCAGTAATGGAGAATAAAATAAAGCCCAAATTCACAAAACGATTTAGAGAAATGGGTAATTTCCAACTTCTGGCTTGAGTTCAGAATATGGTTGCAATGTGGGTTGATGGTACAGAATATTTTTTCTTTTTACAGTGTTTAGAACATAAACTTATTATTGTTACCAAAATTCAATTCATGATAGAAGAACAAAGGATTTGCAACCCTGAAAGACAGAAAATATGAGATTACTTTATTCTGTTCTGATAAGGTTTTAACTCTCCCTGTAAGCTGAGGGGAACCTGAATATGTTTTCTGGCATGCCAGAAAAATCTGATGGTTATTAACTTTCAAGGAATATCAGACACCTGCTGAAAAAGCAGATAAATTGCCATTGGCTAAGGTTAGATCTGTGCCAAGAAGAAGTGTGGGAATCCAGTTAGTGGGCTGGGATATATGGTAAGGGGCTTTCTAGTTTAGTAATAGCAATTTAGGTGGAGCTATTGCCTTGCTATTATCAATCTTGTGATCACTGATCATTATGTTTATAATTTTGTCAATTTTTCTTTAGTTTTCTCATAAAGTACATATTGAAATACTGTGTGAAGTAAAGAAAATACACTTACAGCAAGAATTTATTCAACTGCAGCGGACTTCCTTGACTTTTCCTAAAGGAGAGAAAAATGTAGAAGCAGATGAGGGTGAGTGACAGTGCTGATAAGAGGTTGAAGATAAATCTGTGCTGGAGCATGTTTGATCGAGCATGTTTGATCTTGTTTGCTGTTTTAAAGCAAATGCAGATTTGAAAAATAAATCTTTTATATCTATAAATTGAGGTCTACCAGTTTACAGTAATCAAATTTATGGGCTACAATTAAATTGTAAAATCTTATGGGTCAGACACTTTTTCCCACAAAGTAACCAATCCTGTATGCAGAATAATCCATCCTTAACAAAATTCATTAAAGTAATATTTTAATAGTAAAGTTAGAACAAGAGGAAAAAGCCCACCAACATTTTGTATTAAAACTGAAGTAAACCTTCAAAGCAGAGGAAAATATCCCGTTGTTTTTTAATGAATAATTATGCCTATAATTTCCACCTAATTAAAATGAATATTAAAAATACTACTTTAGTAATCAGTTACTTTCAGTTTAAGTCTAATCTGTGCCATTCTTTTTGCTTTTGAGGCACTTCTGTGCATCTGTAAATTTCTACATGAAAAAATACTTGACAATTGCATACTTGAGATAACATCCCACAGGACACAATATTTACCCCCCTACAAATGAGGGCTTTAATTTAGGAAAATTCTNATGGTAAGTAAAGTTAGAGGTAATCTCTGATAATTTTTTTCTTTTTAATTTTAATCTTTCTTTATCTATTGAGTTACCTCAAAGGTTTTGTGGGGTTTTTTCTTTCATATCTTATCATAAGATGTAATTAATAAAATACCTTCTGTTGGTTACATTCTCGGGGCAAAATTTTCCCCTTTTTCAGTGCTGTGGCCTGTATATGTGGAATTAACTAATGGAAAAATTTATGGATGCAATTTCATTGTCAGTGCAACTGGAGTTGTGCCAAATGTTGAACCGTTTCTTGATGGCAATAATGTAAGTATACTGATTTCTTTTGGAGCTTTTCGAGTAAGGTGAGATAAACTTTTTCAGCTGGTTTATGCTTCTGTTCTGACATGAAACACGGATTGATAAAGATTTAAATATTGTGCACCATCTCAAAGTAAGCCAGGTTATGTTGATACTGAGATATCCAACATGATGTAAGTGTATTTTGATTTGTGGTCTTGGTTTATTAGGTTGTTCCCCAGGTGTATATAGACAGTATATATGCAGTATTAAGCCTATGCAGAGAGAAAAGCACCTGTATAATTGGCTAATGTGGCAAAAAATATAGAATAATTCCCATGTTAATTCTGTACCATATTCTTACCTTATTAATCTTGACATTTGCTCCTGGAAAGGAAGCAACTTTTGCCAGTAGTTTTCATCTGGGGCACTGAGCTGTCAAGGTGCTCGTGTTCACTGAGGGAATCACCCTGAGTCAGCCCTGTCGTGGTTTCATTGTGAACCAGACAGGAAAAAAAACTATCAATTTGGGTTGCCAAAAGAAAAGGAATTTTGTAATCAAGAGCAAAGCAGGTTTAAACTTGAAAAGAACAGACTTTTATTAACTAATACAAAAAGGAAAGAAGGAGAAGAAAAAAAAACAACTAACAAACTCTTAGAATTAGAATGAAACCTTTCAAACATTCTTCCTCTATTACCAAAATTTCTCTCACTCTCATTAACAACATACAGAAATTACATTTAGAAACTTTCAGTCAGTTTTTCAATTCTAGAATAGTCTTTCTTCAATTCTTCTAGAGATTGGAGCATCTTTTACTCGCTATGGAACTAAAAACTGAAACAAAACAAGACAAAACAAACTTTTCATGATAACAGCCGCCCGGAAAACATTTATATCATGAAA
>WAAG01071831.1:38137-48633 GCA_013390105.1 Tichodroma muraria
GCCTCAAACCTGCTTTTAAAAAGTAATGAGATGTACAAGATAAAAAAAAAACAACCAAAACACTGCAAAACATTTTTGGGGGCAGAGTTTGGCCATAGCAGGTATTTAGTGCCACTAAAAACTGATAAATTCTTAAAATTCCCTGCTTCAGACTCCCCATCCTACTTTTATTCTGAAATTCATATAGTGATTAGACATCATCTAGAGACAATGTGAGCAACTCCCATGTCCCAGGCACTATACAAAATAAAAAAATTAAAAATTGTACATCAAATCCATGTCACGTTATTCTGGTAAGCCACAGATTTGATAGAAAATCAAGTATTTAAAAAAATGCTGAGTGGAGGTCTAGATACCCAGTTATTCTTTGTTACACTACAGTAGAGGCCTGGTCATGAATGCAGTTTATTTAAATATTGGAAGCCTCTTTACAGAGGCAGTTTCATTATACCCTTTGAAAACTGTCTCAAAGGTAAGAGACTTTGCACAAATGCCTGGAAAACTGAAGGACAGTTTTACTGGTTTAATGGATGTAAATGGCAACTTTGCAAAAGACACTTCCTACAATACCTGCACGTCCACTCTCTTGGTAGTAGTTTTCCATGGACTTGCTCATAGAGTGATGAATTACAAACCTCACATCAGGTTTATCAATTCCCATGCCAAAAGCAACAGTTGCCACTACAACCTGGAAAAAATAAAAAGATTAAGAAATCATCAAGACACCAAACCACAATTTGCTTAAATAAGACATAAGTCCATGTAAAGTATTTACTTAACCTGGATTTGATTTGTTGCCCATCCTTTATGAACTTTGGTTTTATATTTAGCATCCATGTTTGCATGGTAAGTCCCTGCCTTGATTCCCAGTTTCTGCAAACTCACAGTAACTTGCTCAGAATCCTTCTGAGAAAAGCAGTAAACAATTCCTGCACAAAAGTGAAAGAGGCCTCATTGTAATGTCTTACAAAGGCCAAACAATCCCCAATACTTAAAAAAAAATTGTGAAAATTTTATTAGCTTATAAAGTAAGTAATTAAAAAGCATTATACAGTCTTTGTGCCTGTTTAGTCCATAGTATTGGTATTCATGAAAGAAACTTCAATTTTCAGCTTTGACCTGAAGACTGAAGAGGAAATGCAGGTGCCAATCCATGGAATCATGGAAGCATTGTATTAATGAGGACAATTATATTGACATTGTATTAAGGACATATATGGCCATTGTATTAAGGAGGACAATGCTTATTAAAGCTTCTTTAAAGGGGTGCTATGCCTTAGGACATCTATGGCATCTCACCTGAGGGCTCAGTTAAATACGCTTTTTGTCGTTAGTCAGGCTGGGCTAAGTCAGGGATTGCACACAAAGTCATGTGATTTTTGATATCTTAGCACAGTTGGTACTCAGGGAGCTCCTCCTCACAGCCACAGAGCTCCAAGCAGAGACAGGGACAGACTGCTGCCCCGGAAACCTGGGTTCTGCTGCCTTGGCAGGATGTCTCTCCTCTTTATTCCCACTACAGAATTTATTGATTACACAAGTCCAACTCCTACAGTTCTGCTTTTATCTGCAATTCACCCCATAACACCCATTCCAGGCACTGAGTAACAGATGACTCTTATGATCAAATATGAAAAAACACGTTAAAGATAACAAGTATCCTGACACATAGATAGTAAATAATGAGTGATTTAAGAACCCAGAGATCACCTTTTCTGAGCCTTGCTTTTACAATCTTAAAACTTCCTATTATTACCTATGTAAACATTGTTCTATAGACATCAACATTTCAGTTCAATACTTCAGAAGATACAAGTAAACAATAAAGACATTTAAACACTAATGAATGAAGAGAAATTATTCAAGGTATGGATCTTACTAAATTTCATTTATTCTAATTTTGGATGTTTAATATATGGTGAAGGCAGAATTTCTCTACATGCTTCAAGATCATTTGAAAACATCCCAACATCTTTGCAATGCTGAAGGTTACAAAAGATAACATGTCTTCTGTGACACTTTTTACCTGACAGTCCTTTGTATCTTCCATTAATGGTCTTAACTATGTCCTCAATGAAATCTTCGTTATTTGAAGGCTTATGCCGAACCTCAAAAATATATTAAGCACACGTCAGAGTTCAGGTGGGCAAACAGTCTGCCAAACAACCTTATATTACTTTTTCCAGTACAATAAACACAACTATTCTGACATTTTTAAAAAATTGCTACAATCTTCTTATGAACAGTCAGATTACAACTCAAAAGTCCATTGAAAAATTAACCCAAAACAAACCTGGAAGCTGTCCCCACCAAGAACAATAAACAAACATGTGGCCAAAATGAAAATACAGCATAACAGAGTAACTCACAACCCTTTTGCCATCATAAGCAATATTTTCCAACAGGTTGAAGCAGTCTGAGCCTGCTGCCTGCCTCTCTCCCTGCAGGAGACAGCACAATGGCACTGCAGCCAAAAACCAGGTAACAAGACCTACCTCATAGTAAAGGTTGGGCCGGTTGAAGGAAGCAGTAAAGGTAATGTACTTCTGAACATGCAAAATGTTCTGAGCATCCTTTAAAACATGATTGGTAGCTGTTGCTGTCAATCCAATCAAGGGAGTATTGGGAAACTGTCTTTTCAGAATACCAAGAGACTTGTAGTCTAAGCAAGAAAACAAAGGGGAAAGAAAAAGATTTCTCATACCACAAATGTTAACTTAAAAAAGACATTCATGTAGATAGTATTTAATGGTGTAATACTGCAATAAAGGTTATTACTGCTAATCTACTACAGAACTAATTTATACATCCAAAGAAAGTAACAAGCAGGTTGCACTTTTTTTTATCAAAAGAGACGTCTTCTAATTGAACTTTAAAGAATCAATCACAGAATCATTTGGGTTGGAAGACACCTTAAAGACCATCTTGTTCCAACCCCCTACCACAGGCAGGGACACCTTCCACTAGACCAGGCTGTTCAGAGCCCCATCCAACCTGGCCTCGAACCCCTCCAGCAGTGAGGCATCCATAACTCCTCTGGGCAGCCCGTGCCAGTGCCTCACCACCCTCAGTTCCTCCTAATACCCAGTCTAAACCTACTCTCTGTTTGAAGCCACTTCCCCTTGGCCTGTCACTCCAGCCTCTTGTAGAAAGTCCCTCCCCAGTTTTCTTTTAGGCTCCCTCAAGGTACTGAAAGGCTTCAATTATCAGCCGCAATTCAGAAGGCAAAAATGTATGGAAATAAAAATTCTTAAAAAGTTAGAAAAATACATGTGGCATTGGATTAGCCAACATTCAGGTTATTTTGCAGGTCTGTTTTACAAACAGCTTTTGAGTAAACAGAGCTTTTCTAATAAACAAGCAGTGTGGAATTTGGATACATAGACCAGACTGTAATAATAAAAAAATTTAAAGGCTCAGTGCTGCCTCCGAACAGTAGTGCAGCCAGAGGTACACATCCAAATTCCACACTGCCTGTTGAACTAGCCTCACTCTTGGCTCAGGCACCGCTTTTTAGCAAAACCACTAAGACTGACTTTACATTTAATATTGTTTCAAATCAGGTTTTCTTCCGAAGACAAAGAGATGGCAACCAACAATATTCTACAGTCTCCAAGACAGGAAACAGACTGAAGCACACTTTCTTTCCCTGTAAGCAAAGGGCATTTGTTTCCACTTGCTTTAAAATATATCTCATGAATTTACAAAATGCTCTACCTCTTTCATCAGGAGTGCCAGGGAGTGGTGTACAGAATGACACTTTCATGTAGCAGTAGATTAAAGGTAACTACTGTCCATATTAAAGATGCCAGCCAAAACCTTTGATTTTAAGAAGCTCCAATTAAAGTAAGCTGAATAAGTAATTTTTCAGATTACCAACAGCAAAATCTATGTTGAAATCATCATTTGCATGAACTCAGCTCCTGGACAATTTGTGAATTAAAGTCCTTGAGCTATCACAGGTACTGGTCACACATTAAGAATTCACTTAACACATGAAGGAAGCAACCGGCCTTATTTCAGGCCCAACTCATTATTCACTGATGCCTGAACAGCCCTGTAAAGGGGATTTTTGAGGAGCATACCAGGCCTGAAGTCATGGCCCCACTGACTGCAGCAGTGCACCTCATCCACAGCGATGCGAGCCAGGCACCCAGCCTGATAAGCCTTCTCCAGCTTGGACATGAACATTTTGCTCTTTGCAATCTTCTCAGGGGTCACATAAATGAGCTTTAGCTGTGAATTCCTCTTCAACATTTCCATGTGGACCCATTTCACATGTTCCTGATCAAAACAAAAAAAAGGCAGCAGGGAGTAACAAACTGGGACAACACAGTGAAGTTGCTTAGTGCTAAGGTTCTTAAGAGGTGATTAGCAATTCATGAGGTGTAATTAACAGAGACTGATAAAGAGTTCCGCGGTATTGACCCCTATAAGCCTTTGCAGAAGATCACTATATATAAATTGGTCATTTTAATACTTAGAAAATCCACGACAGAACTTTGAAGAAGCAAAGTGTTGAATATGTATTTGCTTCATCGTGTGGTATCAATATTTCCCCAATAAACTGTGATGTTCCAAACATCCCTGTGATACTACAAGCGTAAAATAATTCCTTGCACATGACAGTGGGTTTTATTAACTGAGTTTTCAGAGTGCTCTGCATCAAAGCAGGCTTCAAGTCCGTCACACTGCATCAAGCCACTGACTTATCAAATCCAGTGTCATGTGCAAATTAATGATTATGGCCTCCTGCTAGTCAGGAAAATAACAATTTTCCTGTAAAAAAGCAATTGTCTAGTAGGAGACTGGGAAACAAGTTGCTTCTTGGCCTCTGGATCGAACAGCTCGCCACCGTATAGTAAGAGATAAATAATTATATGTCAAAGGCTGCACTGCTCAACGTGGTGGTAGAGGACAAAAATCACCTACTCCCAGTCTAGAAACTAAGTAAAAATCTACAACACACATCAACCAAAGGTACTTCACATCCTCTAAACAGCCCCAAGAAATCTATTCCACAGGTGCTGGTTCCCATGTGCTGCTGCCACTAAAACATGAACACAACCTTACCCACATCACAGCACCCTCCTGGCCAGATGCTGTTGCTAGAACAGCATGAGCTGATAAATCTGTCTCATCCATTCAATATTCACGAGTAACTACACAGAGGGGAGATGCCAGCATTTACACCACAAAACACATGAACTTAAACACACCTTGCTGCTTGAGGCATTTAATAAAGCTGCAGAGATCCCAAGCTGCTCCAAAACCATGAGCTGATCTTCCATGAGAGATATCAAAGGACATATCACCAGTGTGAAACCTGTAACAATCAATCATTGTGCAGACTGAGCAGTTCAGATGTCACAAATATCTCCTCTCATTCTTTTTACTGATGCATCAGCCATGCTCTGAAGAAACTGCCAAATGTAAGCTTGAGCTTCACACACACCAGGGGATTCATTCCCCTTCTAGATAGCTGACAAGTGAGTGCCAGATCACAAAGGGGTAATTCTTATTAAATGCCCACAGTACACACCTCCTCTTAGGGTCTAGACCACAAACAACTGAGCTCCAACAGAGAGAGTATAAAAACATACAGAACAAAACAAAACAAGTTGGATGTCTGTGTCATGAGGTGCTGATTTGCCACAGAACTAAGCAGTGACAGGTAGTGGTAAGTTTGGCCTTTGTAAATAAGTAAACTTCCAATGCCATCGGATGAGTTTTTTAAAATAAACCAGCCAAGCAGAAACCACACACATTCTCCATTAATAAGTATAAAAGGGAGAAAATAAATCTAATTTCTTTGTATGATGTTCTTTTTTTTCCCCTTACATACCATCAGAACAGACAGCTGGTAACTGGTAACAAAGGCTCTTTCCACCACCTGTAGGCATGACAAGAAATATATCCTTTCCTGCCATTGCAGCATTTACTGTTTCAAGTTGCAGTGATCTAAACTTCTGGAGTTTAAATTTGCTCTGCAGTGCAGTTTTTATCTTCTCATACCATGGAAAATCTGTTAAGGGGAAAAAAACAACTCAACAAACACATTTCATAAGCAAATTAAAGTATAAGAAGGAGGGGTAATTTACATATTCAGTAACTAAATCTGGCAGTGATACAAGTTTAGATCAGGGAAAACGTTTAAAGATTCATAATGGCACAGAAAAAGCTCCACACATCCCGAGTCTGGATACACCATTTTCTAGGGCGGACCTTTGAAATCTCAAATCGTAAACAAAACCCCTGTCCAGACCAAAGCTCTCACTGCACATGGATGTGAACCAACGTGAGAAACTCAACAGATGAACTTCGGAATGCTAATGATGGTGTTAACTCATTAGTCCAAAATTAACTAGAAATTAGAATTTCACCCTAAGAATAAATAAAACCAGACACTGAGCCCTACAATAGTTACTCAAATACTTTCCTCATACAAATAGTAAAATGAAGTAGGCATACAATTTTTCCATATGTACCATAAATAATGAGCATTAAAACCAAAAAACAACAAAAAAGGGGAAAAGTTGCTTAATCTTCCCCCAAATCACCACCCCAACATGCTTATAATAGGTTTCTCTTTTCTTCAATAAAGAGCTAAAGACTGCATTTTTTAAAAATGTAATACTGCAAAATCTTAAATTATGCTTCCTGATGCATCTTTTTGGTACCATTAAAACGGAAATACAGAAAAACTGGGATCTACCTCCGGGTTACACCACCTGCAATGCAAGAATTAACACTGGGACTAGAGGTGACATTGCAAAGGTATTTACAAAGAGCACAGTCAAAATCCAAGGCTCTCTGAAACCAAGAAAAGCCTCCCACTGATTTCCATGAGCTTTAAACATGGGAACAAATTCAGCTGCTGCTCTTGTTTAGTACACACACAGCACCTGATTGCAAAGACATTAATTTTCAAAGCACAGGAGGAGAGAATTAGGCATAGAACTACACAAATCAAATGATTTGTTCAACAGCATAATTTGCAATGATAAAGTATTGGCATTCTTACATACATATAATGCTCCTAAAATACAGATAAATACGGATTCAACCACAACATTAATTTCATTTTTTAAAAAGCCAAAAAGCGTATATATGAGACAGATATAGGCATTTACAAATTGAAAATTAAATTAAAAAGGAAAAAAAATATCAAAATATCTGAGTCAAATTTGGCAAGGCATAACATGGCCAAGAACCACCAACTATTCAGGACTTCAGTTAATGTTGAACTTGAAAGACAGCAGCCCTCACACCACCATGAGCCACTTGCCACTTGCACTAATTCTACAATAATAATGTATTCTAGGTTATTTTTGGCAGTCAGCATCTATCTAATTTGCATTAATTCGGTAAGAGTGAGGCTACATAACCAATCACAAACACTACCAATGCCCTACCCACTCAAGCAAGAGGAAACACCAAACCAGCAAGAAACACCTCTAAGTGCAAAACTGGCATTATCAAATCCTGAGAAAATCCAGAGCAATTTGTTTAACAACACAAACAAGGATAAGTATTGCAATATAATTTAAGCATTTAGTATACAAGTATTGCAATAAAAATTTACTCTGGGATTCTTAGAGCAAATCAGATCAAATTGTGACTTTGCAACAAGCAAGGAATTAAAGTAGTTATGACAGGCCATTCTGACAGAACAGATAATTCTGCCCAGAACAACTCAAGATTAGTGTTTAGGAATGTCCAGTGAGACAGGTACAAACATTACCCCATTACCTTGGCATGTCAGCCAGCTGACTAAAATTAAATAGGACAATTATCCAACAAAACTCTGTATAAGTGCATTTTCCCCTACTGAATTAGTTTACCTTTCTGTTAAAATATTAGAATTTAACTCTGCAAACCTGTTTTGTTCCATTCCTCAGCTGATGTTTCAGTGTCTTTACTTCCACCTGCCTCCAAGTCTCCTGAGGACTGTTTTATCAGATTCTTTACTCTCATCTTCTTTTGAAGGAGTTCCTGCTGCTTATCCACAAGCTCCTGTATCTGCATCTCCACTGCTTGCAGCTCATTCTCAATGGACACCAGCACCTCCTCTAGCACTGCAGGGAAAGGCAAGGAGAAGGCACAACAGAGACTACAGCCATGTGCTGATGCCAGTTTTAACTGTATTAACTGTACTCCACCCAGTCCCAACATAAGCATAACATGATCAAATTGTTAACAGAAAGCACTTATTTACATGTGAGAAGTAACATTAACCTCAGCAAGTTAAATTCATCTAGAGCTGAAAACAGGGCCATTAGCAATAAGCTGTGTTTCATGCACCACCATCTCCCTCTTCCACAGAGCAAGAGGATCTGCTGAACAATAAGGTTTGGGTATAAAGGAAAAATGCTTTTACAAACACAAGCCATCCTTCACATGTGAAAGAAGTGAAGCAAATGCTCCCCAAAAGCTTGGGTTACACAAGTGATTCCTTGGCAGGAATTTGCCTCTTTCCATCCCAATATGCATGTGTGTGAATTGCAGATTGTGTTCTAGAATCCAACCCCTGGAGTTTAAAAGAATAATTGACACATATGCCTGCATGCCAAGCATGCACCACTATTCCAGAGCCAGGTCAGAAAAGCCTAAGAAGGAATTGCTTCTTCCCCCACACCCAGAAAACCCAAGAGATTTTGGCCCATCCAGAGCAGATATGATAATATGGTTATGGAAACAAAAATGTGTGATATGGAAAAAATATCTTCATTTCAAATAGTACAAAATGGTGACAGTTGTCTTTCTAAATGCCCACTGCTACTCAGCAGAAAAGAGTTAAGGGTATCGTAAAATATGAAGCACATTTTCAAAATACTGAAAACCAAGTAATTTCATTGACAAACTTGATTTTCATCATACAATAGCTTGGCTTGGAAGGGACCTTAAAGCTCATCTCGTTCCAGCTCCCCTGCCACTGGACCAGGTTGCTCAGAGCCCCATCCAACCATGCCTTGAACACTCCCAGGGATGGGGCATTTTGGTTTAGTTTTACCTAAGAAAGAAAAAGCTATCCAGTGAAAGAGTTTTTTTCTTCAAAACTTAAGCAGAATAGCACAAACCCCAAAAACTCTTTTCTGCATACATTAAATTCAGATAAATAACAATCAGTAACATCAGGTGATTGCGTCTTGTTAGCTAAGAGACAGCAAAATGAACATATGGAATATTAATTATGGATTACCTGCAACAGCTGTCATCTTTGGAGATTAAAGAACGTTATCTTTAGGGGATCTTATTTAACCAAGCAACTGTCACTAAAAAGAAATGAAATAAATACATTTTAGAATATATTTTACAAGTAAACCTTCTCAGCTTAGAACAAACTTACTGCAGGAAATTCTTCATTACCAGAGCTGTTAATATAACAGTTTAAGCCCCACTAGATGACAACTGCTTTTTCCCTTCTGCAAAATGGATTAACACAAACTCAAAACCAACTCCCAAGGCCGCAGCTCACCAGGCTTCTAAATGAATCCAAGTGAATTTTAACCAAGTCATACACTTCCTGCAAGAGGAATGCTCTAACACAGACCAGTCACTCAGCAAGTGTCCATTATCACTTTTTATTTCCTCAAAAATTATTTTACAGAAAAGTCTGAACACACCATATTGTGCCCCTTAGAAAGGCAGCCACCCTAACACCTAGAGGATCTGTTAGAAAGAAGTGAAAACATGGCTTGGTTTAGAGAAGGGGGATCGATTTTGATTAGTTCATCAGTGAAATGAACATAGAATTGTATTTACTGGCTCATTTCTTGAACAACAGCCTTCATTGTATTATATGCTAACCATACCAAACTCAAAAAACTTGATATTTTCTGTTATTGCATTCTGAGCAATTTATTACATAGATGGATGCAAAGCCCAATGGAAGGTGAAAGAGAATAAATTCAGCAGATCTTCACTATCAGCTGATTCCACCATAACAAAGATCTTCCCCGCTCCTATAAATGGAGGAGGAAATATATATATTTTAAATGACGTGTGAATAAAACGCTTCCGCCCACACATCACCCAGGGCCAGATCCAGACGCCTCTTAACCATTTCCAGGAACGGCAACTCCACATCATCCCTGGGCAACCTACTCCAATGCGGGAATACTCACACGCATACAGCGTGAATATTCTACAGAACACGTATACAAATATACATAGTGAACATATACAACGGAATATCCTCAGCATTCCTCACCCGCATGCCAGGCGCGGGCGCGGCGATCGGCAGGGCCGCAGGACGGAGCGGGACAGACGGCCGGGCGGAGGGCCAGGCAGGGAAACCCCAGCTCGGCGGGTGCAGATGGAGCGGGATGGACGGCGGAACGGACAGAGGCTGCCAGGGCAAGCAGGACGCCACCGCGCCTCGCTGCCGTATCCTCCCGTGCGGCGGGCTCAGCCCTGGCTCGGGCCGACACCTCCGCAGCTGCTCCAAGGGTTAGTGCCGGCCGCGCCCCCGCGCCTTTGATCCTCTATCCTTT
>WAAG01071831.1:54090-113985 GCA_013390105.1 Tichodroma muraria
TCCAAATATGGACTTTTTTGATAAGCAGCTTCCAAAGATCTGTCTGTCGAAATAATTGCTGTCTACAAGATTTGTGATATTTGTACACTCAGGGACGTTTCTAAATTTAAAATGTCTTTAGATTGGATGTTCTAATATTTTCCCCAATTTTTATCTGTGACTTTTTCTTGGTACCGTGTTTTGTTAGATGCCTAAATTTGCTTCTTTTTCAGAGATTGGAATGGGACTAACAGGCTTTGGAGTGTTTTTCCTCTTCTTTGGAATGATACTCTTCTTTGACAAAGCTCTTTTGGCTATTGGAAATGTAAGTGCCTTTTCTGCACTGCTTAGAATCAAGTATGTGATCTATTAAAGATAAACTAAAAATAGAGGAGTAAGTTATCAGTTTGAAGCTGCATGACAAAGATTACTGTGGTGATTTGGTATAAAGGAGGAGTTGTGCTCAGTGATAGGAGTGAATCACTTTTCCTGCTTGAGGTTAGAACAGCTCACACTGATGTGATTATCACCTTGGGTCAGGCCTGTGGGATGTTGGTAGACAAGAAGCAGCCTGTTCCACAGTTGTTATGCTGCTGCAAATGTGGTTTTTTTGTGATCCTCTCAGATAAATGTCAATTTAAGTATCTATTTGGATACGAATCATTAAGTACGTGCTAGCAAATGGAGCTTTGCAGTGCTGTATGAGGAAAGGAAGAAGTATGAATTGCTGACACTTCTGGCTTTAGAAGAGCCAGACCTCTTTCATAAAAGAGAGATTCAGTATCTTCAGCTTTTACCAAATCAAAGTTTTCCCACAAAGCGGGACAGAAGATAAATCCTAGTTCTGGTACACGAAATTTCCAATCCAAATATAAAATGACAGGGTGTTTCCTGCATGTGATGGTCCTTGTGCCTCTGCTGTTCTCAGCTTTGCCAGCCAGCCAAAGCACACCATGGTTGGTAGAAGTTCACCCCCTCTTTTGCTGATGCCTAAAAGTCTGCAGCCAAACAGATCAGTTTCATTCTCAAATACTGAGATTCCCTGAAGGGAAATGTAAAATTGTGTGTCTGAATTTGAGTGCATTAGTTGAAGCATTGTTATGAACCATCAAATCAAGTGTGCAGTGGAAGAGTGAAAAATGAAATAATGCTTATTTTTTCTTTTCCTAATGTAAGGTGGAAATACAAGATCCTGTTTAGGGAAAATGAAAACGTAGGTAGGAAGAGACAATGACAGGCTTTGTGGTAACCAAAGATAATGCAAGAAAAGGTACTGTATCCTTGCAGAGAGTTGTTTTTGTTTAAAAAAAAAAAAATTAGAAAAGGCAGGGGTTCTAAGACAGTGATTTATTAAATACCATACAAAACTTAAACTTGAGTAAAACAATCTTGAGTAAAATCTGAGATATTATTGCTTTTTGAGCAAAAATGTTGCTGAAATAATTCCAAGTCCTGTTGCTGCAGGACACCAGAAATAGTTCTAACTAGTTGGGACTAGTGTGATAGTGTTCAGTCTATACTGGAACAAATAAACACTAGAAAGGCTCTGCGCAGTAAAAAACAACTGTTCAGCTTTTTCCTTCTCTGGCTTTGCACTATGAGTAGATCAGCAGAAGCTGTTGAAGATGTCAGTGGCACAGAACAAACAGGCTTTTATGTGTGTGCTTAGTTTTTAGGAGCCTTTGCTGTCAGTAGTAGTAATCTTCAGCACCACTTGTGGTAAAGATTGTATGTACGTGAGAGGGCAGATACAACTGTTGTCTTTTGTCTTGAGTGTCTTGGCAGAGACCACAAAGGATAGACTCTCTACTTTCAAGCAGCTGAGAGCTGCAAGTGCTTTAAAGTGGACCTTACAAAAGAAAAACAACAGTAAATTCATTCTCACCAATTGTCTTTTGTTATTAAAAGAAATTTTGAAAGAAAAGCAGTCAAATTTTGTAGAATATATATACGTGTTTGTGTTTACATCCTGTACTTGGAAACATAATTAGTTGTTTTCTTTCTTTGGTTTGTTTTTCTCTTTTCTAGGTTTTATTTGTGGCTGGCTTGTCTTTTGTTATTGGTTTAGAAAGAACATTTCGATTCTTCTTTCAAAAACACAAAATGAAAGCAACGGGCTTCTTCCTGGGTGGTGTGCTCATAGTTCTCATTGGTTGGCCTTTAATAGGAATGATCCTTGAAATTTATGGGTTCTTCTTATTGTTCAGGTAAGTCTTGTTTGAAAATAACTTTGTATTAGTTTATCTAGGAATAAATGTATTAGTGTACATGTAAATATAAATAAATGTCTTAGTATTTCTGTGTTAGAGTTGACAAAGCAGCATCCTTTAAATGTTCTTTTGGGCAGATTTTGTATGAAATTATTTATTTACAAGTTGGTAAGTGTTTTTCCAAGACTCAAATCTGCTAATTTTTGTGAGGCATTTACCAAAGTGACTTTGATAATGTTGATTCTAACCAAAGAATTGTAAAGCTTCAAAATATGTGGGAGCCCAAATTGTTAGCAGTGTGAAGTTTAAATATCTCCTCATGGAAAAGGGATACTTGGTACTTTTTTCGGTGGGAGTTTGTTCTTTTCTTTAACAAATGGGGCAAAATATTTAGTTACTACCATCCTAGGTTTGTAACCCTACCATTTCATCACTATGGCAGCCCAGGGAAAAGGTGTTTTCTGTCATGTTTCATTATAATTGTGCCTTAGAGTCAGAACTGCTTTGTTTGGGTTAGCAGTATCTTGACTGAGTTAAGGAAAAATGGAAATTCTATTTTTTTTAGCAGCAATCTTGAAACATGTTAAAACTTTCACAGTGTGTCATTTAACTTCTTCATAAATGCAACTGTAATAGTGAAAGAATTTGACTTGTTACAACCTGCATAGATATCTATTTTTTTATCTTCATTTCCATGGTTGAAGTTCTATGCTTCCCTACAGAACAAAGCAAAAAATATGCAAAAATGTAGAAAGGGAGGCTTCTGGTTGTTCTTGGACTTCTGTCCAGATGCAGATTGTTTCACTAATGGTTATTGATCAGGTTTCAGACCCTGAAGTGTTCAGTGAATGACTGAATAATACTGCTTCTGTTAATCAAAGTGAAACCGTTATTCTCATGAAGCTCTTTTTGTACTGAGTAAAATTGTATGTTAACCTGGTATTTAGTTCAGATAAAACGTTTATTTTTAAAAACAAATCTGAACTTGGCTCCTACTGGCAACAGTGAAATTTCAGAAAATCAATTTTTTGGGTTTAATGTATTTCCAATTGTTCCACTCTGTGTTACTTTGAATTCTGTCACTGCAAGTGCTGTGATAATCATAGTATTTCACTGAATACATTGTCACTTCTTGCATGTAGTGCTTGGTTTAATCAGCCAATACAAAGCAAGCAGGATGTGTTTCCAAAAAAACACCCTCCTTTTAAAAGATCTCAAAAGAGTTTTAAGTTAGTATGTCTAAGCAGGTATGGTTATAGATTACCTAGTGGTGCTTGCAAGGTAAAATAATGTTGAGAGGTTTGTAAAAGATCAATAGTTATCCCTAGGACTGTCTCTTAGCCTGACGGGAATCAACAAGGGATGGATAATTCCAGGTGTGAGTGTTTATCCGATCTGTTTTAATTTAAAGCATCTGGGGACCAGTGGTTTGGACTGAATGTTCTTAAATGTCTTTTCCAACCTTGATGATTCCATGATTCTGTGACCATCTTTTCCAGTGCTTATTAGTTGATAGAATCTAAATCCCTTGCTACAAGGTTGGCTAGTGACTACTTTAGGCAAAGCTTTTTGTTTTGCTTCAGTCTTGTTCAGTTCAACCACCGTCCTGTTGTCAGCCACTTGCTCCTTTCTGAAGAAGCTACAAATGAAGTCTTTCCTCAAGCATCATTTTATACTGCTCCTCAGGATCCTGCTGCTTGGTTGCACAGCAGAAAACTGCCCTGGCTATTGCAGGACAGTTGATGTAATCTAAGGTGCTTTTGGAGCCTTGTTCAGACTATAGCCTTGCAGAGTTATGGCTGACAGCATTATCCCTATTGTACTGACTATTCCTTATTCTTGGACATAGCAGTTGTTTTAATCTGTTACGAGTGGCCTGTGTGCCCTGCCTCACAATTTACTGGGCCACTGAAACGATCTGGTCTTTAAAAAAAAACACACAAACAACTCAAACCCCCCCTTATTGGTGTGGATATTACCCAGCAAATAGTTCTTAGCAGTGTGGTGAAGAGGATGATGACTTGTGAAACTTCACTGTTTCACTGTGGCTGAGGCCTCATTGCACATTAATCCTTATTCCACGCAGGGAATGCTCAACATGAGATTGCTGGGAATGCCACCAGCTGGCTGCAAACACCTGAGATACTGCCACAGAGAATTTGTTTTTCTGCTGCAGAGATTAAGTGGGCAGTGCAGGGGCTACATCCTAGCAGCTATGCCAGGCAACATCCCCGGGGTCATGATTCAAACCACTGACTTAAATTTGGGAAATAAATGAATACACAACTCTGTCATGCTTCATTTTCTTTAGTTAATGTAAAGAGTACCATACACGGTTTTAATTACTCAGAACTAACTTCACATGTTTCTGCATTGTGTCTTGAATGTATTTTCTATAATATAAAGAGGAATTATCGCAAAATATGTATGCTAATTTTGAGAAATCAATTTTGCTGACTAAGTTGGATATTCTCACTTGAATTACTTTTCGATGAGCTATGAAGAAAATGAAATCCATTTAAAAATACACCATTTCTTTCCTGGTTTTCTCCATTCTCTGATGAATGTGTATTTATATATTTGGTAAACAAGTGTGCTGCTAACAAGTTGCAAGATTTTATGTAATCTTGGTTTAAAAATTACCTGCTATTTTTTCATGTTACAGCAATATGAGAAAAGCTTAATTATAAAACCTAATACAATCTTCTGATGTCTTACTTAAAGGGGGTTCTTTCCTGTGGTGGTTGGCTTTATTAGAAGAGTTCCAGTTCTTGGATATCTCTTGAATTTACCTGGTATAAGCTCGGTAAGTTTGGTACTTCATGCAACAAATGAAGCATGTTCTGGTTTTTATTCCAGTGATACAGCACTTGTAGAAGTGCATCAAAAATAAAGCAAATATGACTCTGGAGCGGTGACTTCAGACACATTCCTGTACTGTTCTTGCACCGTACACATCACATTCATTCCCAGGGAGAGAGTTCTAGGTGTGAAAGGAACAAAGGGACGCATTTGCAGAAGCTGCCTGTGCTCATGGGTAGTGAAGTGGGAAGAGCCCTGCATTGTAACTGGGAATGCTGGGGCTCTTCCTGCTTCACTGTTGGCCCTGGGTAACCAGACAGGTGAATCCTGCTGCTGCCCTGGGCCTCTGCTCCTGTGTGTACGAGGAGGACACCGGTCGCGGTGCACTATTCGGGAAAAGTGGCCTGTAAAAGCAAACTGGAGTTCATTAAGTTGCAGCTTGTATGGTGAATCCAGAAATGCTCAGGATGCATAGTCACTCATCAGATATATTTATTAAGGTCCACTGCACTAGGCTAGATCTTTTTATTATTAAGATTTGTATTTTTTTTCAAATGGAGTTTTCCATGGTTTTTAACCAAATGGCCAGGGATTTGAAGACAATTAAGAGAAAGATGCTGATCTAGGGTGTTTCAGTCAACTACTTTTACTGTGCTAATTTTTGTATGTATTTTAACACAAACATTTGTAATACTAGGTTTGAAAACAACAGTTCTAATAGCCACTACTAAAAATTAATAGTGGGAATAACTTAGATGCATACAGGCTGTTTTTTAAAAATGAATGTTCCAGATCATCTGTTCCAGTCTCACAGTTAGGCCGAGTTGTGGCTCATAATTCACGATCAATTGACTGTTTCATTTGTCAATTGATCTTAATCCTATTTAATTTTATCATAATGGGGTTAAATCTTGTTTTCAAAAGATAATTGTTAATGTTTTATTCAAAGCCTACGTAGGCTCAGAAGAGAATCCACAGTAATGGTCAGTTGAAATATCTTCCTTGGTCTACTAATGCATGTGTGGCTGAGACTGTATTGTTTTGTTTTAACCATTAAGCTGGCAGTGTTATCTGCATTCTTCTATTTCCTTTCTCATTCTGTTGCATCTTCATGTTGCACTGTTAATGTCTATATGAGAAAAACATGTTATGCAGAAACAATTGCAATTGTAAAAATTTTGGTTTTTGCAAAACTAAACCATGAGACCTCGGTGAGTACTACTTGACTCTCATTTCCAGTCACATACTAACTGTGCAAGTAGCAAGCAGTATTTGAGAGTAGCTTCACTGTACATAAATGTCATCAACTTAAAACCTTTTCGTCTCCTTTTCCACAGCTTGTAGATAAAGTTGGAGAAAGCAACAACATGGTATAATGACGAGAGGGTGGACGACTGATCTAAACTTTTACTGTACTATTTATAAAATCCCTTTGAAGAATACTCAGCACAAAGATTAAGTTGTGTACAAAGGAAAAAGCTTGTTACATTCTTTTCATAACAGTTTAATTTAAAATGTATAGTCAACAATATACATTAGAAAAGAAGCTCAGCAAGTATGCTTCTAGGAAAGTAACTCCAGAGTTCGGGAAGTAAACTGAAGAGGGGAAAGTCATGGAACAACCCATGTTACAACTGTTCAAGACTATTTTTGTTGATTTTGGAAAACATGCTAGAGGCAATGAACCCTTGTGGAAATAACTGTGCCTGTTCTTTACCTCCTTATTTTGAAGGTGCAGTAGAGCAAACAGGCCTACATTTTTAAGGGTGACCCAAATTTACCAACCCTCTGCTTGCTATCTTCAGAGTGCAAAAAATCAAACAGGAAACTTCTTGTGTAACAAGAGATGCATCTTTGCATGAAGGTTAAGATGACTATTCATCTATGAGTATATTATGACAATAAAAAGGAAACCCTAAACAGTTCTGTTGTAAACATTTTTGTAAATATGTGGCTGAAATACAGCATTGTTATCTTAATGTTTCAAAGCCAAATGTTAGTTGATTGTATTTGCCTTCCATTTTGGAATATGCAAAAGGTCAATCTTTAATAACTTTGGTCTTAAATGTTGGATCTGAGCAGTGGGGAACTCTGGAAGCTGACTTGCAGTCCTTCCAGGTTGTTCTCCTTGAGCCATGTTACATGTGCATCCTGATGAGAATGTAGCCCCTTGTCACTAACATGAAAACTTTGTGAAATACGCTTAGTTCACAAAAAACTGCATTAGGTTGAGGTGCTGATGTGAACCCTGTGACATGTAACTTATCATAATTTGGAGCTTTGTTTTTAAACTGTTTGAAACTAAGCTTTCTTTGTTTACTCTGGAACTACAAATTGACTTTTATTTTTTACGGTAATAAAATGGAAACTTAAAGTTCTGTGTATGTGAGTCTCTGGGGAGAAAACGGAGTAACCAGGGCTGACTAAAGATCAAGTGCCAATCTCCGTGTGTTTGTAACTTGCTACTGGGTTATCTGGTTATCTTCAAACAACTCTTGGTTACAGCAGCAGCTTTGTTGTTACAGAGCATTATTGGCTAACCTGGAATAAATGTCCCCTCTCAATGCACAGGTCACATTTCTGCTTCTGATGGAATGTTAAACGTTGTGCACTTTCAATAGTCTTAGTTACAGTGTCCTCACCTAACAAACCGTGCTTGTTCAGGGAATGGTGTTTGTGCTAGCAGGGGGGTTTCTGTTGTGTTTCATTTTCTTTTCCCTTTCATGTAATCCTGAAACAATTACCCAAGTTAGTATTAAAAGTAGCTATGTAGCCTAAAGGTCTAATGACCATGGGGGTTTTGTGTGTTTTTTTTTTCTTTATTATGCAGTTAAAATTGAAATTTTCCAAATTAAGTTTTAAGTTAAAAAATATCCTCGTCTACCAACCCTTTTGAAAGTTGCTTTTAAGTTTATTTGTATAAAACGTGGGGGTTTTTATTGCAGCTGTAAAAATAGCTACTATCTACTATTATCAATATTTAATTTGTTTCCTTCTGAAACAGGCACAAAATGATTCAGAAAAAAAAATAAACCTGTTATTTTACAATTAATAATATCTGAAAAATCAGTGGGTTTATTTTATAAATGACCAAAAATGGCTGTATTTGCTTGATGGCATGTGCATTACAGTTTAGAGACAGGAGTAAACGTGACTTGTGGGCTCTACCTCAAGAGATAAACCATTTTACATAACCCAATTTTAACTGCTCTTGTAGCTCTGTTGTGTGTTACAATGACTAGAGAATAACACTACAGCAGCTTAGCCAACTCGTCCTGTTTGCTTTGGTAGGGCAGTAGTCTGTGCTGTGGGAACCAAGGGCTGTCTAAAGCAGAGAGTGTTCATCATTTACCTGAGAAATCAGCTTCCTGAAGGCTTTTGTCTTTCTGTCTTGAAAAATAATGTGAAGGAAAAGGTGGATTGCACCACATGGCTGGATCTCTGGCTGCAGCAGCTTGCTTGGTAAGCTGAAGTACCTTCGTTGGCGAGAAAGCTGATGATGTGTTTTGGAGGTGGTTAATGTGTTGCTGTGGATGATCTTTTGCCTCTGAGAAGCTGCGGTATAGGCAGGCCATCTCATTTATATTTAATTCATTGTTTTAAATCAAAAGTCAATTTTTTGTCACATGTGAACTGTTAGAAAAAGCATCTGAGGGAACAGGATTGTATGTTGAATTTAGCATAGTCTATCCCTCAAGGTAACGTCTTTGAGACGGTTTTGCCAAGATAAATATGGGTGGCAGCAAAGGTCAAAACAACTTAGCCTTAAAGTGTTTCTGTCCTTGTAAAAATATCTCTAACAGAAACATGCTTGGAATGTTTCCCCTTTTAAATGTAATTTATAATTGCTGCTTTAAAACTCGTAAGGATGGATCTTATTCTGAGCAAATGAATACTGTAAATATCCTTGTCATACCTTGAATAAATGGATACCTTTTTCTATAATTTGTCTTTGTGTCTTCGTGTGCACATTTTGAGAAAGTCTGTTGACAAATTTTCCTCTCCAGAGGGTCAGGAGTACAAGCTGTTACTGCTTGGCTGTCTTACACTGTTGTGTCTTTGCAGTAAATAGGGGCTTGGATTAATCTTAAATGGAAAGGTTTTCTCCCTTTTTTACAACAAACCTTTTACATAGTTTCTCCCCCTAGTTTTTCAAGTTCCAGTTTCAGACACAGCACAACAAAATATGAAATTTCAGTTACATAAGAAACTACCTCCTTTTTTTCTGAGGAAATAACTGTGAAACTTCCAGATAAAAAGAGCATGTGTCTAGATGTTGGAGCAGGTTTTTACCCTAGTTCAAGGATAAGACCATGAGTTCCCTGTATCCTAGAAAGTTGCCTGATAAGCAGTTTTACCATTCCGTGGTGCTCTGCAAGCATGTGACTCATTGTTAAGGATTTTCAGAGAGCCAGGAGAGCACCAAAGCAAAGCTTTCAACTGGTTGTTGAGATGATGTGCTGGTGCTATGTACCAGTTAGTACCCTGAAAACTTAATTTGACCAAAAGTAAGGATTCCAAAGAAATGGCATTTCCTAACTTGAAAGAAAAAAAAAAAAAACCAGCAACGTCTGGTAACATTTGTTAAACTAGGAAAGGTATAATTTTAATCTGTGTGTAGCTCATGGCCAGTTACTTTCAGTGACTAGTTGCCATTCATTAACCCAGAATACTTTGGCTTTGTTACTGCTCACAATGTGGTACCATATGCAGTTTAGAGTCTGACAACAGCAGTGTAAAGAAAGGAATCTTGTCCCTATGACAGATGTCAAAATGAAGGTTTTACGGGATTACTTTAAAATGTTTACTCACCAGATTTCAAGGCACAGACCCATCTTGTTGCCTTTCTGGATCACTGATTATCAGCCAGGCTGGAGACTAGAGTCCATACCCTTAAACCAAGCGTCTGTCTCCCAGCAGTCTCTTCAGAGGTCACTGCTAGCCCTTGGACTCCCGTCTCTGCTTCTCTGGCTGCCCCACCCTAGCTCACTTTGGCTATTCTACCCTTCAGACTGCCAGTGCTAGCTGGGGCATCACTGGCATGTCATTACCAGACTGATTTACCAGCAGAACTTGGCCCTTGTGGCCCATTTGTTCTAAGTTCTGCCCCTCCAGTATTGATCTCGGCACATTTAAGCATCTCTTAGAAGACTTGGATCTCTTGCTTAGCCCAACAAAGAGATTCTGCAGCCGCTGTAATCCCTGCCAAGCCTAATTCACACAATTATATGCTAAAGCATCCTCCTCAAACATGTAACAATTTACAGAAAAATGGCATGGCTACTGTGGGGTAATTGGTGTGGGATTCATTATCTCAGAATAAGTATTATGACTGATAACCTGGGATATGGAGCAGTATCTATCTCTAGGAATGCATTTATGTGTCGGTTACCAGTCATTAATGGTAGTTTAACAGTTTACCTGATGAGGTAGTGCATGCCCAGAAATGTGCTTGCCAAAAAGCATCTGTGCTGCTGTATGCTTTCTAGCAGACACCATTTTCCACACAGTACTTCTTTTCCAGGGAATGTGGTGGATCTCCTATAGAAATATGTAAGTTTGGGGTATCTTGTTGCTCACAGAAGCATTTGATTCATAGCTGAGCACACAGGACGTGGTGGTCCTGCAGTCAGGTGTCCCCCCCGCAGCCACCAGAAGGAGCCACGAGGAAAGTGAAATTCCTGGCCACGAGGTCAGGGATGGCAGGAGGGGTCCGGGGCCTTGGGGGTATCACTGGCTCCCTGGGAGCACCAGCATGGAGCCCATGTCCCTGCAAAACCTGGGCAGGAGGTCAAGTAGTGATGTCTCATGCTCAAGGGTAAAACATACCTTTACTGTTTTCTTTTCAATCAGCTCCAAGTCCTGTTGCTGGTAAGTAGAACCTGAAAAACAGCTTGAAATTTCCTGACTGTTTTTTTTGTGCACTTCTTTTGGAAGTCTTTTTAGGCTTGATTTGATTTTGACTGGGGAACCGCAGTGTAGCTTTAGAGCACAAAGAGGATGTTGAGCTTTTCGTCGAGAAAAGCCGTCAGAGCCGAAACGCTGAACGTCAGCCCCTCTCTGGGCTGGCAGGGTTTGAAGCAGCCGGGTTGTACTTGGGAATTTGGGGAAGCAGGCTTTCCACTTTGGCACAGCCCAGCTGCCTCACTGCCTCCTTTTCTTCAGGCACTCCAAAGCTATTCCAGTAACATCAGAGAAATCAAGATTTCACATTGATTCCTACAATTTAATTCTACTACTTTGAAATAAAAGGCTTTTTTTGACCCAAGTGTTTTACACCACCAAACCCACACACCCATTAGGTCAATCTTTAAATATTGATTTTCTTTTCATAATGAAACCAAGCAGTTCTGCATTGAATCTTCCAGATGTTCCAGCCGAGTGGCTTTTATCATTAACTGTCTAACTTTGTGATCCAAAGAAGGGTAACAAATTGGTGAAGGGTCTGGAGCACAAGTCCTATGAGGAGCAGCTGAGGGATGTGGGAGTGTTAAGCCTGGAGAAAAGGAGGCTCAGGGGAGACCTTATCACTCTCTACAAGTCCCCAATAAGAAGGTGTAGCCAGATGGGGGTCAGGCTCTACTCCCAGGCAACCAGCAATAGGACGAGAGGAAATGGCCTCAAGCCACACCAGAGCACGGTTAGGTTCAACATAAAGCAGAATTCCTTCACAGAAAGATTGATTAAACATTGGAATGGGCTACCAAGGAAGGTACTGGAGTCACCATCCCTGGAGATCTTTAAAATAAGTGTGGATGTGGCACTCAGGGGCATGGTTTAGTGGTGGGCTTGGAAGTGTTGGGTAATGGGTGGACTAAATGATCTCAAAGGTCTTTTCCCACCTAAACAGTTCTATCATTCTATGAACTTGAGTGGAGATTTATCCTCCACTTGCTTCTTCCACCCTCAACCGCACAAAACATTGAGTGCTTCCTCACTCTCACTTCTCTACCAGTTTTTGAGAAGGGCCGAGTGGGGGACAAAGAAGCAACTTTGGAAGTAACTTTGGATGGGGAAAATGGGCTAGCAAAGAATCCCGGTGCTCTCTTGAAAAGGTGAACGAGGGGGTTGATTTCGATGAGAGCTCAGGATTCGCATGACCCAGGTGGAAAGGCTCGGATAGAGCCAGCTGGGTGAGCTGGGCTCCTGCTGCCCACCCTATGCCTCCTCCACCCCTAGCTCTGGAGCACCTGAACTCCTTTAAAAGCCTTCTGAAGGCTGTGCTCTGATGAAGATGGGACCTGAAGGAAGCCTGTCCCGTTCCAGCCGGGCTGGGGGCCGGCAGCACTGGGGGGAAGCACGTGCAGCCCCCCAGAACCTTCTGGAAGAGCCCCGGAGGAGGCAGAGGTGAGTGGCTGGAAAATGAAAGGCTGGAAGAAATGTTCAAAACAAACTCTGTTCTTGGTTAGCTCCTGGAGCGGGATGTTTTTCTTGCCTCTCCGGGCAGAAATAAGTGACACATTCACAAAATGCTTGTTTAGGAGGAATGCGTAAAATGCTGTTTCCCTCGGAGGGTGGGAAGGAAGGGGGGGAGATGTGTTGATTTGGTTCCAATTACCCTCACGCATGCAGGCCTTTTCCTTTCAGTCTTTTTCTCAGCATTTCCCCGGTTGTCAGATGTTGTGTGGCTGCTTTCTCTTTTATCTCCTCTCCCGGCTCTTGGTCTGCAATGTTTCTTTCTGTGAGGGTAATTGTGCAGCCCGTGCTCTTTGTGAGGGGGCCAGCTGAGGCCCTTCAGCATCTCCGGCAATCGCCGGGCTTTTGATCTGGGATTTTACACCCAGATCACTCTGCTAATGGGTTTTGCAGCAGAGCCCGCACACGGCGGGGCTGGCATGGAAGAGGATGGAAGTGAAGAAGTGAGCACCGGGCGAAGGTGCTGCCGCAAGAAGATCTTGCTGATCTGAAAACCACATCCCCTGAAACCTTGCATGCCACTCGAGTCCTTCCACAAGGAGACAGACCATGGTGCTTTCATCTTTCTGTTTCTGCAAACAATCCTTGTTCCTCCTTTTCCGAAAGGAAGAGCAGCAATTGCAACCATCAGCTTCTCCTATCATTGTTGTAGTCCCAAACGACCAGTCTTTAAAGGACCTCTCCTTCCCCAAAATAAAAACAGTTTTAAAAATCATCCCACCCTAACATTTTGTACATATCTGAACACCTATATGTGTATTATTACATAATACTTCATATATACATATAATAATTACATAAAACATTTTATTTTCCATTAGGTAATTTCTACACCAACCTGATTCTTAACCAAAGATTTGTCTTTCTCTCACTTTAGAAGCTTTACACAATTATGTTCCCACATCTGCAAGGCAGCTATATGGAAATCTTGTACTCCAATTCCCTTCTTAATCATTCTTAAGAGTTTTAGTTTTGTGGCTGAAATCAGACACAGGTTTTCCCTTAAGAATATTGTAGACGAAAGTTGATGTTTACTTATTTTAAAATTTCTAGTGACATGTAGTCATAGAAACTATGCAAGATTGATTTTTAGTAAAAAAGCGAACGTAGAAGTAAAGTATTTCACAAAGATCAAAACATAACATTCTGGTATTTCTGGAAGAGATACAATCATTTTTTTTAAATAAGCTTTGGAACACATTTTGAATGAGCTTATATTACAAAGAGCTTTGAAAGTTTTAAAAGATCAGGATCAAACTGAAGCACAGATTTTATCTAAATTATACTGTTTGCTTGGATCAAATTTAATTTCTCCACATTTTTTCTACAGGAATTTTTGATGCCATTTCATAAGAAAGAAGAAAATCATAGAATCTCAGCTTTCTCTTACATGGAAAACCTGGTTTCTACCCACCTTCTCCCTATCCTCTTCAGAGGATATAACCAGGCTTGTAGAAGAAACCTTGGAAAGTGTATCAAGAAGGGTTTGTGCTCTTTATTCTTACAGAATCATAGAATTACAAGCTTCCTCTTTCAACACTCCTCATTTGACTTTATATCATACTGCCTGTTCATTTCCACAACAGCAGTTCCTCATATTTCAGTGGCTTAAAGGTGAATTTATTCAGGTCTGTTTTGGAAAATGTGTGTAACTCAAATTCTTCACCTCGTGAATCCCAACAACTTGTGGAAACACTTTGGACTTGGAGCATATAAATTATCTTATTCTCTCATATGTGTAAAAAATTTACCCATTAAAACTTCTAAAGTTTAACAGCGCTGTCAAGCGTTCACAGAATTCTTGGTGTTAATGGAAAAACTAGTGTTGAAATGAATAATGTTTTATGAAAATTAAATATTCAGAGCGCAGAAGATGTAATTTCTTACTGATGGATCAATGTAACTGAGTGAATCACTAGAAGTGAAGATCTAATGTCCTTTGCCTTGTAACTTCTGGAGTGTTACATGAAGAACTGTAACTAGACTGAGGTAATGCAAGCTATCCCTGCAAAAACACATCTGGATGGCACATTTACCAATGGCAACTTCAGGTTTGGAGATATTGCAGCGAGGTGCAACTTAAAGTTCAGCAGCTTCTCTGAGTTTTGGTCTTCTTTTCCTTTTACTAGCAAGCTCAGGGCCAGCTTGGCCCTGAATAAAAGCAAAAGATCAATACAAAGATGTCTTTTTTTTCCCCCACATATTCTAGATATGTAAATGGTGGTTTGGCTTAGCACAAATCCTCTGTGGTTCAGATAATATTACTTCTTTCCCTTTCCTTCTCCTATTTCTTAGTTTTACCCAGGCCATGGATTCTGCTCTGTACCTCAGTAGTTGGCAGCATTTAAGGATAACTTGAAATGCATCTCCACGGTGGAGCATGTTGCAGAGGACTTAGGCTGATAAAAGGCTGATTGTTCAGGCTGGTAAACTGAACTCTGGAAACAGTCAAATTGCACTCAAACAGCTTTTTTTTTTTTTTTTTTGTACAGGGATTCAGGATACTGAAGTAAGTCTGGAGAAAATGTACAACCTGTAACAAGAAATGCAAAAAGATGTATGGATAAATATGCCATATATGCCATTGAGAGGCAGACTCAGCATGATTTTTCTGAAAGGAAATTCTGACCTGTCTATCTATAAACTCCTTCAAATGAAGTAAAGGTCCAATGGATACAATCTAATTTGATTTCCAAAGCATTTGACAAAGTGTCTTAGCAAAGGCAATGTAGTAGTTTGGCCGTGATTGGCCAATGTGTATTACTGACATTTGATAAAACCAAAGGTGCTTTTATGGTTGCTCTCTTTAATTGGGTAAGAGATAAGAAACAGAAGAGAGTGTCTGTAATTGAGAGAAGGGGAAATTGAGGCAAACAGAGAAAGGACAAAGTTTGCTGATGAGATTTAAAGCCTTCAGGGTAAGGGTGTTAAAACAATTCAGCCAAACTAGGGCCATCTGCAGCAGGACCTTATGAAACTGAATATACAGTTGTAAAAATAACATATAATAATGTCTGTGAGTATAGAATTATGCAAAATTATTACCAAAAAAAGCTGAATTTATATAAATGAGTGGGTTATGAATGAAGTGTTGCCTTTCAGCAGAGAAATCTTAGAATTAAGTAGTTCAGAAATAGATTGGTTCACTTTAGTGCTCATGAACAGTCCAAAGAGGAAACAGAACTATAATGAAAACAAATAAAGGGGAAAAAAGGCAAATTAAAAGTAAATATGATGATCTGCTTTTTGAGACTGTTATGTAGCTCATGTCCCCATCCTAAATCAAGGATGATCAAGGTCATTGAACTGTTTTATAGTAAACAAAAGAGATTAGAACTACTCACTTGGGGAAAGGAGATAGCTGACAGAGGATTTGACAATTGCATGTAAAATCACATATTATGGGTAAAATGCTCTTCATTTGTGTTTACAGTCTTTTAGTATCAGAAAAATGGAGAATGATGTGAAATTTCAAGTGGCAAATTCAAAATAAAGCAAAATTATGAGCTTTTCCACAGAACAGAGCTAAACTATGGAACTGATGAGCGCAAGATCTGAAAGATATCAATTTTTATGTAGGTTCAAGGAACAAATTAACAGAACAAAAAGCTGTGAGGAGCTGTTAAGTCTAGAGAATTCATCTTCCAGGAAGTTGATGTGGTACAAATCCTTTGAGGATAAGTGTGTCTCGTGGAAAGTGTATGTGGAGCAAAGTGCCTCTATGTGCTTATTCTCTTCTTGAAACTCTTCTGCAGGCATTATTATAGTGTACTGTTGGTGACAGGATATTGAATTAAATGGAGCCTTGGCCTGACCCAGCCTGTCTGTTCCTACCTTGTGGTTGTAGCCTGAAGATAACTCGTGAATGGATTGAATTGCTCTCACGAGCACTGGGTCGTACTGCCCTGAGGATGAGTTGAACCTGCCTAAAGCTTCTTTGCTGCTTTCTCTGCCTCTTGTTTTTTGCTCCATCTTACCTCCTAAATAGCTGCTGAAACATCACTGTTCAGGTGAACTTGTGTTTTGGGTAGTGCTGCTTACCTGTGTTCTTTTGGAATCCAAAATGCTTGTAAGTTCACTAAATAGCACTCTTTTACCTGGCTGAAGAGCAGCAGGAACAAAAATCTGCTTCTGTAATCAATCTCTGGCACCGTACAACAGAGAATAATTCACGTACATCGTGCAAAGCAGAACTTGGCACTTCTGACAGTCGCATTGAGATGAAACACCTTCCTACAACTCCAAAGGAGATCTGAAGGGGAAAACCTTAGTAAAGGAAGAAAAGACTTACACGTAAAATCAGTTATGATGAAAGTAAGCACTTTGTGAACATTACAGTAGCATTTTCTCTGAAAAAATCGCGGGTTTTTTTTGTATGCGTTTCACAAGCTCGGGTAGAAGCAACTCAGTGCCGATGCCGACAGGCTGCCGTACTTACTCTTTTGTCTTCGGGTGCTGGTCAGCTGCCCGCCGGGTACCAAACTCGGAGGTGAGGCAGGAGCGGTGGCTCGCAGAGCCGCGCGGGTACACACCAGACCTCCAGCACGGACCGGGGGCACGGCTGAGCAGGAGAACATCTGCCAGCCCCGCTAATTCAGAAAAAATGGGTCGTCACCCCCACCCCGTGTTGGGTGGCAGCGCTGGGGCACTAAGCACCAGCCGTGCCCGGAGCCGTGGCGAGGGGAAACGGCAGAGCTGCTGATGGGAGGGATAACTGTGAGGTGCTGGTGTGTCAGCCGAGTCGGACGCGAGACAGAGGAAATGACTCAGAAAACGATGAGTTGGTTAATGCTTGCTGAGGAGAACGTGTCGCCCTCAGTTTGAATTACGGCACAAGCGCTGAATTGTCTCCGCTTGGCCGGCGCCGCGCACCGTGCGGGTCCATTTTAGGGCCGGGGTGACCCTGCCGCAGCAAAGGTGCGGGCAGGGGCCGCAGCTTCCCGAGGCTTCGGCGGGCGGGGGGAGGTGTGGGTGCCGCCGGGAGCAGCGGGGCGGGGCGGCCCCGGCTCCTCGCCGAGCTCCCCGAGCGCCCGCCGTGCGCGCCGCCCTCGCCGCTGATGCAATCGGAGCGCGGCAGCGGCGGGAGCAGCAGCCCCGGCACCGGCGGCAGCAGCGGGCCCCGGTCCCGCGCAGCAGTGCCGCCGCTGTGTCCGCCCCCGGGGCTCGGCAATCCGCCGGCTCCATCCCGCCGAGAGCCCGGCAGGAACATCTCCCCCGCCTGCCAGCATGATCAAGGTAAGCGGAGCGGGTTTCCTACCCAAATCCGCTCGTCCGTCCTTCCGGCGGTGCGGAGCAGCAGAGGGGCTTCTCCTTGGCAAATCGGTAGCTCGCCGATTTGTGTTTACAGATTTTAGTGCCCCGATTTATTTGTGCTTTGCGAAGGGGGTTTCTGTTCTTGACGGATTTGTTGTTTGTGATTAAGAGGCAGATTGTGTGTGATTTTACCTCTTTCCTTGCTCTTTCATTGCAGACAGCATGTGTGGAAAAGAAGTGATTCTGGGGAAAAGAAATAATGAGGGGGGACGGAGAAGGGGAAGGGCAGGTATATGATTTCTTTTGGGGTGAATTTCTTGTCTATAGGACTCTCGATGACTAAAAAAAACCAAACAAAACTAACAAAAAACCAACAAACCAAAACGCTGCGAAGGTTATGGTCTCATGGCAGACATCAAGCCTTTTTATGCCTGTGAGTTTGTTAAAGCTCTTATGTCTGCCCTTGTACTAAAATAGGCTATGGGTAAAATCCAGTAACATGTGCTTAGAGGTTTTGGGTAATTTCAGAAATAACTTTAAATCATAAAAGAGGAGTTGTCGGTAGCAAGCTCTAATGTGGCAGCTGAGCATCTGTGGGCACTGCCCTTTTATAAATGTCATGTTTGTGTTCTTCAGCATAGTGACCTGATCTGGGGATTAAAAAGAAGTCTTCCTGGTCAAGGCAAAGGGCATAGAGTTAGCACGGGTGCTTTTCAGTTAGACCAAGGGAACATCACAGCCACATTCCACCCTGCGGAACAGCTGCAATAATGCTTGGGTTTTGAGGAAGGTCCGTGTTGGGTTGACTGGGAACTGCACAGCTGTAGTCTGATGCTAAAGTTAACAGCTGAGGAAAACCACGGCTGAATTATTTGCTTTCCTTGGATCACTTTAGCAGATGGAGTATAGGCACAGCAGGTATGCGACTGGGTCTCCCCAGCTCCTCTCTGCTGCTGATGGCAAGTGTTCCTCACATCCAGCAATGCTGTCCCCTGGGTGGCTCTGGCAGCGGTGCAGTTGCTACTGATGATGGCAGGGCTAGGATGGAGGAACCTTGGGAGGCTGTCATAGCCCCGTTTGCCCTCCCTGCAGCTGGAGAGTGGCAGACCAGCCATGGCAGAAAACTGGTCTGGAACTACTCAGGGAAAATACCCAAGAGCTCCCCCAGCCACAATGCTCAGAGACAGAATGGAGCATCTCAAGGAAGGGGAAGACTGTCGTGTTTTGTATCTCTTCTGATGTACCTGGTGTGTGTCAAGAAAAGAGGGCAGGGCTCCATTTTCCAGATGTGTCCAGCACCTGTCAGGAATGCTCTGGCGTGGGCTTACCAAAAAAAAGCAAACGAGTTACAGGGAAACCGTAGACCTACCAACCTGTCTGCTCAGAGCAGCACTGACATCTTGTTGGGTTCCTCTCACCTGCACAAGCCTGGCCTTCGCTTTGTCTTTTTTACTGTAGAAGACATGGAAGGAAGCAATAGCTACAGCAGTAAAAGGACACTCTTGCCACTTGGAAGTGATGTGGCCTTGGGCAAGTCAGTGCTGTCTCATTTGCCTCATTTGTTCAGACTGTCAGCTCTCCAGGCTTCTGGCTGTCTTTGTGTGTTTGTAGAGCATTTATCAGAGGTACAGAAAATTACAATTTGATTATCACCATACTTATGTAAAACCTGATACACTTATAAATAACCTAATCAACAGCATTATTCCGCCTCCTTGTCCCTTCATCTCTTCCTTCATGAGAGATGTGTTAAGTCACAGCCCTCCATTTTTCCTTGAACTATTTCCAGCTCAACCACAGCCCTCCCTTTCTGTCCTGTTTAAAGTAATGTATAAGAAATTAATTACTCCTCCAGTTTCTGCAGTCTCTGCCTTGTCCACCTAATGCACAGATTGTTACTGACAGGCCTAGAACTTTTGTGTGATCTAGTGAATATGCTGATTTTTTCCCATGGAAATTGAGCATTAAAATATGCTGCAAAGCCATAGGTAGAAGAGAAGATTGCAAAGTCGTGAGGTAGCTTTAACGCAACTGATATCTTGTTAAAATAGTCCATAGGCCATATCCTTTGTTTAATTAGATAGATGAAAATAATTCAGATGGATTTCATTAGTCGTTAATTTATCCCTGGGAGAATAATGTTAAGAGAGGAGATAAATCAGTTAATTAACTGTAAACACTCAGGTGCTCTGCATTTATTCAGGCATTTTGAAACAAATTAGGAGATGTGGGCATGGTAAAGAATTGGAACAGACATTTTCATTGCTTCTCTGTGTTATGCCATTTTCTTAAATGAATAATCATAGCTGAATGTATAATGCTGCAAGTAGGTTACTTGTACTGCTACCAGTAGGTTTGAGGGCAGGACCTTCAGTGTCAGAATGAAGGACCCAAGTGGTAAATTCTCTCTGTAAAATTTGTACAATCAGCCTTCTTAGGCCACAGATGTGAGGACTGGCACGTTCATGCCGCCCCAGTGACACATCATGTTATTCCCACTGCTGGATAAGCTTGCCAGGCAGCTCTGTGAGTTCAAGGCACACAGTACTGATTGTGGCTTTTAATAATGGATTGTGGCTACCCACATGCAGCGATGGCTGTAGTGGAGAGATTAAATGCCCAAACTTCATCTTAAAAGTCTGACTTTAGGTAGTTGAGCACAAATCAAAGTAATATGTGACCCTAATGTGTTGTGTTCATAGTTACTTCCATGTTTGCACCTTGATGCCTCCCATTCTAACATAGGATGAAGTGAATGGGTGGCCCCGTTTAGCTTGGAAACAACCTAATTATTTTATGGCTTTATACATTAAAAGTCCAGGTAAAATTACATCATAAAATAGAGCACCAGTTGCAGAAGGGCAATTTAGGAAGTATTACCATATGCTGTTGCAAAGGAAAATCCAGTGTTACGCTTATGGAAAACACCCTTTCGTGTGTACATCAGAGGATCCAAAACTTAACATGAAAATAGTTGAAACTGTCTTTAAAAATTATCTATAAGTTTTTACCCATCTGTTTTGGTTTTTTTTTTGTGCATCTTGGCCCATAGTTTATTACTAGTATTGCAAACTAATTGCAATAATACCATTCCAACAGAGTTACTCATTTACTTCTTACCTTGAGGTCTGTAGTATGTTCCGAATTTTATTTTAGAGGATACTGGAAGCATAAATGAAGGGCAGCTTATAACTTCTCAGCAGGTACACAGCTACTGCTAATTCAGTTTGCCTGTAGAGCATGTCACACACCATATTGATAAAAACATTCCTAGTAAGAACAGAAAGTTGTTCTTCCTGGTATGCTAACAGGGTTTAATCCCACAGGTTCTGATTGGAATAATTTCCACTAGGATTCGGAGACATCACTGACACACAAATCATGCCCACTTGTTTAATTTCATTTAGATGTTGTGTTAAGTAATAAATGTTTGAGTTTGCATTATTCTTACTGAGAATGAAGTTTTTTAAACCTTTGACACGGAGAGTTTGGAAGAGCGGAGTGTGTTCAGTCCGGAGAATGCTCTGGAATGGTGCAATAGCAGCCTTCCACCATCTGAGGGAAAATGGTGGAGATGGGGCCAGGCTCAGCAGTGTTGTATGGCAGGAGGACAAGAGACAGTGGCATTAAATGAAACAAAAGAGGTTCTAAAAAGATGGTGTATAAGGAAAAAATTCTCTCCACAAGCGCAGTTAGGAAGTGGGTTACCAAGAGACTGCAGTTTCCATCCTTGGGAGCTCCCAAGACCCAGCTGGACCAAGCCTTAGAAACCTGGTCTGAGCTCAGAGCCTACCCTACTTTGTGCAGGAGGTTGAATTTAAAGACGTCCTGAGGTCCCTTGCAGCCTGGATTTTCCTGTGGTCCTGAGAAAAAGCTTGAAAACGATGTTTTTTTAAATCTAGTCTTAGTTTTTGACACACCCAGTGGTGTGGACCAGCACATATTTGTCCAGAGCTCTGAATACTTGGCTTTTAACAGCACAAAGAAGTCTGTGTAAAGGTGGTATTTAAAGTCGCTTTGCAGAAGGTATATTCTTTAATGTGTGGGTTTAATAGTATTGTTTTCTTTATTATTTTGAGGAAGTCCGTGTGCTTAACCAAAGAGCTTAAGCTGGAAAACTATAAAGCATTGAATAAAAGAGATACTTTTGATTTTCAGGAATGTGAACTTGAAATTGCTGCATCTGAAATAAAATTATAAGGCTACCACATGAATTTGCATATTCTACTCTTATAAAATGGTACAATTGCTTATCATCATGCAATTAATTAAAAATTATAGGTAGTCCACCTAAAATCAGCAGTAACAATGCAATTTCTTTTGATGTAGAGTTTCTCAACCTCCATTAAAAGAAAGGAAATTCTTAATCAAACGAGTATGGAAAAGAAACTTCAAGTGTTAACATTTACTATGAAGTTATCATTAACATTGCTGGCAGGCCAGTTGCTAAGTAAATTTCTTACCAGATGCATGATGCAGGTTTTCCCTGATTCTAAAGTTCTAAAGGTCTTCCCTGATTTTAAAGTTGTAAGAAACTGGTGGAGAGGCTAAGTTCTTGATCCTGGATGAAGAAAAGTGTAAATATTTTTTTTAATAGGCTCTATAGTTTCTAGTTTGTTTGTTATAAACTGTCTTTATAAATTTATAGTTCAGAGTACCATAATTATATTTTGAGAACAGAACATCAAGATTTATTATCAAATTATCAACATCACAGTCCTGAATTTTGCCCTCTGGCAGTGCCTGCTTAAAATTTGACAAACCCCTTCCTAATTGCTAGAAAGTATTGCCTGAAATATAGAGGGTAAAAGCTAAAAAAAATGAATAAGCATGAAGTAATAGTCTTAGCACAGGGTGTTATTACATGTAGTGGCTACACAGGCACAGTTTTGCCACAGCTGTACAGCTGCATGTGTACATGCATGCAGAAAAAAGCCATAATTGTATTCACCTGCTCATGTATTTGAGGCATTTATCCATCATGTGATGATGAGTATGTCATCTGTATTTTTAATATTATCCTTTATCTTTCAACAGTTTTTCAGACACCATTTTTGGCATTTACTGTTTGATTCTCTTCTTGACACCTGAAGATAGAAGTTCAGTAACAGAATTCCTTTCTGGTTGTTCACTAAGCTGAAAATTAGCATTTACAATTGTTTTCTTCTGGATTTTCTAATAAGGTGGTGTGCTGTAGCCAGCAATGTTTTCATCATGTTAATTGGGCAAAATCTTGATTAGAGCATATATACAAAATGAATGTTCTGTCCTGCCGTTTCCAGGTGAACTAGAAGTGGACAAAACAAATGCGATTTTAAACTTTCAAGGTGCTCAAGATTAGCTTCATACATTCCAAAATTGAAAAACATTGATGTTCACGTGCAGTGAAGCCTCACAGACCCCTTTGTTCATGTTATAAATGAGTCATTTGTCAGTTTAGATTTGTGGAGCTGAGCAGGGCTGTTTGATCACTGATACAGATGTTGAATTGTAGGAAGACAAGCCTACATTACTTGTCATAGGCCGGTTTATTATCTTCATTTCCAGTGCCATTTCTTACCATTTCAAAGCTGTAATTTTTCTAGTAGAGACTGCGTCACTCCTGATTTATGTTTGTTGTAGCTTTAACCATGCTAGGATTTCGGCAAAGGTCCTCTCTTCGTTTTGTGTACTTCATGTGTGCTTAATGCTGACACCTCTCCAAATACCTCATCTGTGACCACACTTTTCCAAGGCCACTTTCAGTGTGCTGAGTGATATTTTGCTCTCAAATTCCCTGGGCAGCATCCAGTTTGCTCTGGGCACTGTCAACAAATGGTAGGGGATTTCAGATGAAGGCCTTGCTCAGGTTGTTTAGAAAGAACACATAGGATAAGGTTAACAGTTCCAAAATTTTGGAGTGTTATAATCCCTGTCACAGAGTTATTACACAGTTGAGTATGTATTAAGTAGGTGGGATATCTGGTTCTGTCACTAGTTTGATATATTTTACCTCTTTTGAGCAGATGATATGAAGAAAAGCAGCTTCTTCTGGTTGTTATCTTGTTGTACCACATTCAAGGGAGTAATGTGTGACACTGCAGTGATGCTGTAGTTGTGCCCAGCTTTTCCTGGCTTGTTAGTAAGCTTCCATGGGATTATTTACATTTGCTTGGTGTGGTGGATAATGCTTATTACCTTCTGTTACAGCCTCTGCAACTCATAAGGAATGTAAAGCAGTTAATTTCTTAGAATATTCTGAGTTGAACATCTATCATGCAAATAAGCTCCCTCTCTGTTGTTACTGGAACAAGAACATTATTGTAGATGCTGTTCTCAAACAGGTCCCAAGGATTTTCCCTTTGGCTTAGCTCTATTCCTAGTACCCTTTACATCAAGAGGAAAGCTTCAATTTCCTTTCCACTTTGTTGAACTGTGTCGAGTTAAAACAAATCAGGGCAGTGTTTGAACACACAGCAAAACACACGGCACAGGGGTATAATGCAGGCTTTGGAGAGGTCTCCCGTTGCTTCAAGCCAGTTATGGCAGGTTTAAAACCCACTGGAGCTGGTATAGGCAAGTGTTCTGCAGCTGTCACCTGTTAGGCAAGAAACTTGAATAGGTTATAGCTGTGAGTAGTGAACAGCCAAACCCACTGTACATCAGTCATTTACACCTGTTCTTCCTTGAGAAGAACTGTAATGAATTTGATGGGTATGTTTTAGATCCTGGGGAGCCATGCAGAGCCTATTCTGGCACCCCAGTGAATTCCCTGAAGCAGCTGCCAAGCAGGGTGGAGTGTGCCAGTGGGACAATCTATGCCTCAGTTTCCTGTTTGTGGAAGAGATGGATACTTCCACCTTCTTCACCTGGGTGTTGTGACTGTAGAGCCAGGCTTCAAGGTCCTATGGTGAGAAGAGTCCTTTAAAGCTTAAATAATGAAGGTCTTCATTCTTTACCTGGAGCAAATAGTTCCAACCCATCATCAGAATCCAAGAGAACACAGTATTTGCAGTATTTCTGGAAAACTTGCTGTCCTTCTAGTTTGTTTTTTTTTCTCCCCTGCCTTGCATCGTGTGTTTAAAGAGATAGGATAACTTTAATGCATCTCTTGACAAGACCTACTGGATCACTGTGAGCCCTGAAAACTCCAGTCAGGGTCCTTCTGCAGCATTGTGGCCGAATGTCCCAGCAGGACCCGCATCTGGGTGTGCATGCTTCTGCCTGCCAGCAGAGAAATGGGGCTCTGCTCAGACGTTTGAGAGCAGCACAGCAGAGAAACACATTTATGAGAAGCACTCTGACTAGTGGAGCAGAGCGTGCCTGCAGATTTGAGCCCATTCAGATGCCCAGGTTAGATAGCTGCTGCCATGCCTTATCAGCTTCATCTGCTGGGCACTTCACAGGCACACCAGCCTCTTGGGAAACAGCGACTGGCAATAACAGCCCTAACACTGCAGAAAGTTGTGCTTCTTGTGCTTTTCAGCGGTGGCATTTGATAATGGGTTGTGATAAATAGGCCATGCAAAGTCACCAGGGCTAGATGTGGTATCAAGCCAGCCCATGTCAGCCCTTTACACACCAGCAGCCACACATGTGCACTCGCATTCGAGAGCCAGCTGTGTAAGTTACAATTCTATGATCTCTAGTGGGACTTTATACAGGACTTATGGTAAAAAAAGTAACTCCATCTTCCTCCAAAAGCTGTTCTGGTTTTTTCCTCTGCAGAGCTTTTGTTTTCAGTGTGTCATTCATCTTTCCTCAGTGTCTTATGTAAACCTTTATTCCAGTGCAAAATGGACTTAAATGGGACACAGTCTGAGCACTCTGAGAATAGCTGCAAATGACCCCTTATACAGGCCAGTGATTCAGGCCTGACCTCGTGCTTCTCCTGGTGCTGCTGTAGTTATGAGGGAACTTGCAAGCAGAACTGTGTCCTTAAAACAGGTTTTTGTCTGCTAGCTTTTTTCTTTGGGCATGTCAGTTCTCATTTTGAAGTCCATCACTGTCTCTGCTGTGGTTTGGTTGGGTTTCTTTCCCCAGGAGTTTACAATGATTTATTTGCAAACTGCAGAAGCTTTGGTCTCCCACACTAAATTGTTCGCTTCCAGTTCTAAGCCCTCAGTAACTCTTCAGACAACGATTTGATTTGTTTCTGCTCTCTGTGCCTTCATGTCATTTTTATTTTCATATGGTAAATTGCATAAAGCCAGTTGCCTTGGTCATCAGCTGCAGAATCTGTGTGGAGTTTCTACCATCAGGCAATTTCACAAATAAATTGCAAGTCACGTTTTATGCATCTTTAAATCAGATATGTCATTTATCTGTACAGCTGTTTCAGAATAAAAAATATAGTCAGCGTAACTGAATCTTCAAGGAAGATAAACAAATTAGCTTTTATTGTGCTTAGGTTCATCTTTTCTGGTATAACAGTGCAGTTAAAAATGCATCCTGCTTAATTTTACTATAAAATCTTAAAATGGTAATTTAGTATCTGGCATTATAAAATACATCAGGAAAGAGAAATGTTAGAGAAAACATGATGAACACAAGCTTATGATAAAGAGCAAAGCCTTGCTACAGTGCTAGGGGAAAGCATGTAGCAGCATTTATACCCTTTCTTGTTGCCAGTTTGATGCAGATCTCATACCAAAGAACTGGGCCTAAATGCAATAAAATTGTGGTGTCTTTCAGAATTTAATTTATTTGGTTTGAGCAGTTGCTATATCTTATAGCCATGAGACCCTATCTAGTTAGAAAACAGGCAGGTGAATTTTTAGGTCAACTAGATCCAGCTGGTTGCTTTAACATGTTTTTGTTCATGCCATTCTAGCAAACAATGCACTTATTAAAAACCTAATTAATGCTAGAAGCGACAAACAAACCAACAAAAGAGTCACTTAGAGGCACTGTTCATAGGAGTTAGAGATGGAAGAGCTCCATTAGGTCATCTGCCTCTTCCCCTCATTGTACGAGGCTGTTTTCCCAAATGAGAAGGGAAGAGCCAGTAAACTGTGTAGACAGAGGAAATGGCCCTGGGGAGTGACAGAGCAACAGAAGGGTCATAGGAAGGAAAACAATCAAGACCAGCGTGAGCAGTGCGTTTAGAAATCAAGGTTAAAGCACACTGCACTTGGAGGTCATTTGCAAAGAGGATTTCTTTAGAGTACTTGCCTCTTTCTGTGAAGAAAATAGGAAGAATTATATGGATTTGCAGGAAATGTATTAAGACCAAACTGACTATTGAATAAAGGGGCACCACGTGGAGATGAGAGCTGCTTTACGTCCTGTGTTGGATGGGACTCGTGGGAGGCTTTCAGTATTTTTCAGTTGGGAAGGATCACGCTTCAGGCTTCATGGTGTATGGTTGTAATTCACAGCTCATGTTGTAATTTTTTCTGAAATATGTGACAAAATAAATTCAGCCTGAAGTTGAATACAGCCCTGGTTGGGTTCTCCTTAGGGTTAGTATTGGCAAATTAATTTGTTTTCTACTGCTAATCTCTTTGTTCCTTTAGAGTTCTTAATAATTCAACTTGTCAAGCACATGTTCTTTTTGGACTTCAGGAGCAGATCTCTTTCACCTTGCCTAGCCTTGCTATCTTTCAAGTGAGCTAAGACAGGCTTTCTTCTGCATCAGTTCAGGCATTACTGAACTTATTCAAATATTAATTTGAGCACTGAGTCAAGAAATTGATGTTAGTTCTAGAAGAGGTTTTTCACCAGAATGCTGCTTGCAATGGCTTTACTTTGCAAACATTGTTCTGCATTTATTTGTTCTCGTGGAACCAAGTTTGTCTGCTTTTACAGATGTGATACAGCTATAAATGTTATTAAACATGAGTCTTGGGTAGATTAGCTGAATATTTCCACTTCTTGATGGTCTCTGTTTTAAGGTTTTTCCAGTAAGCTGTGCTCATATAATCTGAATTGTCTTTTATTTAAGCGTAATAAAAACAGTGCTGCTTTTTCTAAGAGCAACATAATTTTAGTCTAACCAATTAAACTGGTTTAAATTAAAGCAAATAAATTGCTCAAGTTAGGGATAAGTGCCTGCACAGTTTTTCAGACTAATTTAATTACAATCTATTTCAATTTGATCTTATTTCATGCAATGCAACTTTCTTGGACATCAAACCTCTTGCATTTTCTAAGCCCCAATGCCTTCACTGTGAGGCAAAATAGTGTGGAAACCTTCTTTCTCTGCTACACTAGTTGCCTTGTGTTTTTCTTTGTTGTGTGCTGTCCTTGCACAGCCTCTGTTTAACCAACATTAGTGCCAGCCCAAGGCTGAACAAGCAGCTACAGTAAGGTGATAACTCCAAGCTGACAAGGCATCAGGGAGGATCTGTGTGAGGAGGAACAGTCTTAAAAAACGTATTGCAAGTGCAGAAATTAGCACTGAAAATTGTGTGAATGGCCCTGCCCAACAAGTGGTGACACACGCATGGTAACACAGACATGTGTTGTGTATGTTCATGTTCTTCACATACCTGCAGTATAAAGACAGGATTAAAATGCTTTTATATCATGCACCTACTCCCATGAGAGCTGAGATGAACATGCCTGGCTCTTGGCTTCCATAAATGAGCTTCTTAAACTCTGGAAATCTTTCCCAAGTGTCATTAAATAAAAAAAAAATCAGTTTATATTAAAAATAGCATTATATCACTTGACCCTTCAGCAACTTCTCTCTGTCTGACTGTGTGTGTGGTTTTTTATTTTGGTTTGGTTTTGGTTTGGTTTTTTTTGTTAAGCTGTGAACGTCATTAGACTTTTTTTTTCCTGCAAATTCATCTTATATGTGATGTGCCTGTCAAATTGTATTAACATTTCCTAGGAACTTGTTCACCCTAGGAACTTCAAAACACCTTGTTTTGAAGTCACGGGAGTGTTTCTGTCTGACTGTAGCAATACACAGAATATATGGCATTTGTGCCCATTGGATTCTATTTTATACCTGGAGCAGAAAGACAGCTCTGGTTTGTATGGCTGTGAATGACAAAGTACCTGTCATCACACACCTCATTTGGCTTGCCTATAGGCAGTACCAGAGTGTGGGTCATGTATTGGGTTTATTGATCTGCTGTATTCCTGCAATCCAGCAAGTGTTCTAATTTCATTATCCTTCCAGTGCAAATTAGAGCATGAAATATTTCTTAGACAGTAGCCAGAAGCAGGCATGGGAAAAAAGCAGTAAGACAGTTTTAGCTTGGAGAAATGTCTCAGAAAGGACTTTCTTCATTGAAAATTATCTTTCATATGACTTCTGACTGAGATAAAATTTCTGATCCATCTTTTCTGGGACCTGATGACTGCTACAAGGTAGGATGGTGCTTATAGCAGGAGATGGGTTTGCTTTGGTAGAAGGAACTCTGCAGTCATTGCTGTGTATCTGTGGTTTATTTGGTTTCTTTAGGTTCTTAACCAACATGAATAGTCAATACTTGCCCAAAAAAGCACTGTCTGCAATTCTTTCATGGGCATGAAATTCAGTTTCCAGATGTTCTCTGTCATTGGTAGCACTCTAGGTGCTGTTGATGAAAATCTCCCTCAGAGTGGAGACCATGGAGATGTCTGTGGGGGACTTCACACAGATAACTGGTGAAACCAAAAAAGATGACTAAGGATTTTGTGAAGCTGCAGAACTTGAGCTGTTTTGAAAAGCATCCAATATGATTTCCTAGCTGAAAGTGTGAGCTCTGTAGACAACATTTTCAATTTGTTTCTTTACTCTTGCCTTGTGCTAGGGAAAGTTTTCTGTTCCCTGGTGGTCAGAAGAGTTGTCAAACAACAGGGAAAATTAAGTGAACAGAGAACTGATTAAAGAATTAGTTTTCTTTGAGAAAGAGTGACAAAGTACATGGCATATAGAGGTAACTGGAAATTTTTTTTGAGAACCAGTGACTTTTTTTAAAATAAATGATCTCATACACTATAGATAAAGAAATGCAGCTTGCAGCTGGGGTTCACAGTGATGAAGCTTCTGGTAATCTTCAGTTCCTGTTTCATAACTGAAGATGAGCCAATGAGATGGAGTAGCTAAACCCCAAGCACAGCAGTTTGACAAAGCACCTGGTGGAATTGCAGTTTGTAGAACAGGCAGTCCCAAATGAGAACAAAGACACTGATGCTTCTGCTGAGTGTCAGAAGCCCCCAAGTGTGAAGGCACAGGAAAAGCTAAGGTACACTCATGCAGTCCGGGAAGCCTGGGGAGTTTAGGGAGGAGATGGGTCCATTTCTGTAGCAGAAGGCTGAATGATGTGACTGCATAGAAGTACAGAAGAATGTGCCAAAGACAGCAGGGAAAGCATTGACTGCAGCATCATGAAGAAGATATTGAAGGTACATATGTCTAAGGCAGCCTGAGGACCAAGGGCAGGAGTTGAATGTCCAGGTGTGGGAAGACTCTAGCAGAAGTGCAGGTGACAGCTGTTGAACCTAAAATTTGCCAAAAGTGCCAGTAAGTGTTACATACACTAATACCCTCCTTAGGCTTTACCTCTGCCCTGTGTAAGATTAGGTTGGAACTAAGTGCTAATGTGAGGGAGCGCTGTTATCCAGCTGAGTGTGTTGTGATTACTTGTGTCAGTGCTAAAGGATTTGTAATGGTCATTATAGCATTGAGATCTTCCATAAAAGTAATATCAGAACTACTGCTCAGCAGGGCTTTATTTCAGTAGTATTTCACGGTGATAAAATGGCATATAAACCCCTTTTTTAACCAAGTTTAATTTACTGTAAGACTTTACACCTCGTTCTCATGCAGGCTTTACAGTAATGTTAAAATCAATATGTGTTTTCAGTATTTTTGAAGGAAAACTTTGAAATACTTTATTTCCTATTTAGACAAAGCAGTTACATATACCACAGAGAAAACACTGATATCTCTGCAGGACAAATAGGAAATAATGTCATGCTTGTGTAATTGTACAGCTACTTGAGAAGATCTTGAGTGGCTTCTGAAGAGATGTTGACCCAGTGGCTCAAATGTATCTTCAGGATAACATCAGTGTTTTAATGGAGGCAGTTTTAAATCTGCCATGCTGTTAAACACAAAGGGCAAATTTATGCTTGGCATATGTCCCTTGGCAGTGTTGGCACTAAACCAGGGAGCAATTTTCCCTATTGCATTTAGCACTGTGTTTCAGATTTGTAAGCCATGGAGCCATTAAAATACAACTCCATTAATTAGAAAGTAATTGTGGTATTTCTTTCTAGTGCTGAGGGATTAACTCAGTTTAATCTCAGTGTGGTTAACAAAGGCAGTTAGCTCCTTGCTTTAAATATGAGTTAAATCTGTAGAAAATAATGACTTCATGGAGAACAGGGTTGGCCCCATGGCATGTGCCCAGAAACTGGGCTCTTGACTTCTCTGAGTTCAGTGGTAATCTTGAACTGAAGGGCAACACGATGGAGCTCCCAGGGGCTGTTCCTGTAGGTGGTCTGTACTTCAAATTCACATGCAAGCTTGGTATCTTTACAAAGGATCATGAAAGAGAATACTAAACTGTATCCAGCTTCAATCCATTGTGTTGATGCCAGCTCTTGCTTTAGGGCAACTTCATAAAGCAGCAACAGGAAGAAACCGAAGCATAATGGTTGAGTACTTGTCAGTATTTGCTGTCACCAGTAGTTATTATCAGCAAATCCAGCTTGGCATACTGAATATTAGACAAAAGCCAGCAATGGAGCTGGAGCTCTTTGAGATACTCTTCTTCCACAGCTGGCAATTCCCATCATGTTAGCTGTAGCCAGCACGCTCTCCATCCTAATTCATTGCAGTGCAAAGAAAAATCAGCTGGCCCAATTAATCTGTGGAATATTTCACTATTGTCAACTGATGGTGTCATGAAAGCTTTCTAGGATTTTATCAGTGGTTTTGGAAGTATTTGAAAAATTACAGGTAAAGCAAGGACCTGTTGTTATACAGTGTCCTTTGCTTTGGATAACACTTGAGTCCTGCTTGGGTCTGCCAGTGAGTGCCCATGCACACTCTGCCAAAGTCTTGTCTTCCCGGAAAAAAAGACTTTCGTTTTCTTTTTCTTAGAAACCCCTAAGCTTTAAGGAAAATAAACCATTTTTTTTAAATGAAGGATAAAGCATACTGGGATATTGTAAAGAGATATATGATCTCTCTTGGCACATTATCTTTTAGTGGATAGGGAGGGTCCTGTAGCCATGATTGCTTGCTGTAGAGGGTTACGAAAAAAAGGAACAGAAGGGTTAAAGCTGAGAAAAGGCAGCAGGAGGGATGTGGGGGGCTCCCTGGGGGGAAGAAGAGAGGAAGTGAGATCTGCTGTGGCTAAGAATTGCCTTTTACTTTTTGTTGGTAGCAAGGCTACTTGGTGTGATCTGTGAAAAGTCCACTGAAAATACTGCTTTTTTTTTTTCTTTTTGGTATGTTTTACCATATTCCCAAGATCTGTAAAAAGGGAAAAGAATCATATGATTTGCCTTATGTGTGTCGTGCTTCCTAGCCTGTGATCCGTGTGGTCCCAGCCTTGGCCCTGCATTTTGGTGGCTTCTGCAGGACAGGTGTCTGCTGTGTCCCTGACACTGCTGTCCGCCTGTGCCAGTCCTCCCTGTGGGGTGAGGGCTGCTCCCTGTGAGGAGCTGGAATCTTATAGGCTGACCCTGAAAGGTTTCCTCTGCATCTTTTCTTAAGGGCATTATGCCTTTGATCTGGGGCTTTCCCATCTGGACTGGGAGTTCCCACCTGAGATGCAGCAAGGCTGAGACTGCCACCAAGTCCTCTCCGTCTTTCCAGCCGTGCTCCCTTCTGCCATCATCTCAGCCATCCTCTTTCATGTTCCATCACCCCAACCTCTTGCTCCTGGTGCCTTCTTCCCTCTCCCAGGTCTCTGCACACACTTCACCTTTCCAGCTCCTTCTTAAGGGCTGCTGGGAAACAAGGAGCCCTGTCAGGGATGTCTTTGTCTCCTTTGTTCCACACTGTTGGATATAAAATGCATTTGGTGGCAACTGGCAGGGAAGGTACAGGTAGTGCAGGAGGGTGCACAGAGGTGCTAACTTGATGCTGTGGGAACTGGGAATCTTGCTTTTAGGTAGGTGGCACCTGTCTGTTATCCCTCTGTTGCTGAACAGAAGGATGCCTGGAACTAGCACTCTTTTTTTTTCCTTCTTTCCCCTCCCAGTTCCTTTGCAGAAGCCTGAAGTTTAACACTGTAGATAATACAAAATATTCACATTGTTTATTCATATAGGTGAGGATTCCTCATTACTGTCTTTGTTTAATGAAGGATTTAACAAAACCAATGCTTTCTTTTTTCTTCCATTCTGCCTACTCAGCCTTCTCTTAAAAAAGGCTAAAGCAAACCTGTTAGGGAGATATTTTAGTAAAGAAACTTGGCTCTGATGGAGTTGAGTAAATACCTGATTTATTTATTCAGCTCTGAATGAAAAACTTGTGATGTTGTCCATAACCTTCTACACTACAGAGTGATAATCTAATCTAGGATGTTGTGTGTGAATGCATGTTACATATATAAAGCCCTGAAATGCAGTTGCATAAAATAAAGCAACTGAAATAAAACTGAGAACCCCGAAGATGGAAAGTTGTGCTAAGAATCTACCACAAAGTTCTTGCTAATATATTTACTGATGGCAAAGTCTGATAATTCAATACAATCTGTCCCTGAAATGAATTAACTGAATGTATATCAAGTTTCCTGCAATGTGCATTGAATTTGATTTGCTCTGGTTTTATTTTTTCTAGGGCTTCCAGAATGAGTGCACGGGCGGAGGATGTTTGGGAGAAACAGGAAAGCAAATGACTGAATCTTTCAAGGTAAATGTGAATGGTCTTCATAAGAAGGTTTTTCCATTGGCTCCCAAAGTTGCAGAGCTAAGGATCACAGAAGGACTCAAGCACTGCAGCTCTGGAACATTATCAGTGCTCCATGACAAGCAGGGTTACGATAGTAAGGAATGCTGAGCAGCTGCCAGGAACTGACATGAAATTGCATCCCTCTCTTTTTATTTTAATCTTATGCTTAGAAATGAGCTCAGTTAAGCTCACATTCTTTTCCTCTGCCTCCTTCCTGAATGCAGTGCTAAGAGCTCATTTAAAAAACTATGGATACAGTTTTTATGGATACAGTCAGCTTCCAATTTTCTGTTGAAAGTGCAGAGCCTGTCAGCATGTGCTCCTTGGAATTCTACATCTGTCCTAATTTCCTTTTTTCCTGCCTTTTATACGTCTTTTGCCTTTATTCTTTGTCACACATCTGTAATTATTTTTCTCTTTTATTCCCTGATTTACAATCTTTAAAAAAGCCTTATCTATGTTTTTTGCAGAACTATAAAAGTAGTACTCAGAAAAACTCATGTTTTTTTCAGCAATTCTGTTCCTGTTATTTCTGACTATTGTCAGCAGAACATGAGATGAAATTATAATGATACGCTTTGTAAGTGTCGTGTTCTTTCCAACTTTTTTGGGCAGTGCTAGTGCTGTGCAGTCTTCTGAACTATGCTAAAGTAATTATTTCCACTTTAGCTGTCAGGCTTTAAACAAATGTGAAAAATTAATGCTGCAATAAACATATTGGACTCTTTGGTAAGGTTTATTTTGATGTTGGTCTCATTGAGAACAGCAAAGAATTGTTGAGAGAATTCTACAGAATTTTGCTGTGCAGCAACATGCCATTTAATTTCTATTTCCTCATTCTCAGCCCTTCCCAGTTCTTCTCTTCCTCATTTCTTCGTTTTGCGTCTCTCTGGCAATTCTGCCCAAGGAGGAAAATTGAGGATGACTTTTCAGTTAGAAGTTCTGGTTTGAAAAATGCTGACAAAAACAGGCATGCAGTCAGTGTTGAAACCAGAAGAAATCACAAATCTGGAGTGCAAGGATTGTTTTGTGGATTCACCTTCAATGAATAGCTAGGTCTCAGTAGATTCATTCAGCAGAGTGTGCTGGTGTATTTGCAAACAAGAATTGCTTTACAAGAGGAGACCCATGTGTAACCAAACTGAGCTGTGTCTTTCACTCATTGAGGCAGTCCAGAAGGAAGACAGAGTGACAACAAACTCTGGTAGTGTTTGGGTCACAGGTGAACTTAGCATAAACTAAAGCAGACTTAAGACAGATTTAATTATGCCAACAGTCAAGCAGGTGACTTACCAAAGCTCCCAATACTGGGTGGCACAAAGTTGGATTTAGTCCAGGTTCCTTTCCATTGATATTTGTGTGTCAGGCAAATCATTGTAGTGGAGAGGCTGGGTGAGGGGAAAAATGCATTAGCAGGTGGGACAGATGGTCATAAAGGGAATAATGCTAGGAGAAAGCAGCTGGCTCAGGCTGAAGTCTAATTTGTAAGACTTCATTCCTGCCTTATGGCTCTGTTTCTGAAGATTAGCTGCAGTCACAAGAGGGGTAGAGATTTCTAGAAAATACTGGACTGTGGGAAGTGTGTGTATAAAAGTTAAGGTGAGAATATAGGTTATGGTTGTAGTATCACGCATTATAATAATTATTGTTGGCTTCTTTAACTTCATAGTAAAATTAAGAAGGAAAAAACTTCATAAATAAAGAAAAAAAAACAGCAACAGAAGATGAGAACAAAATAGCCTGGATTCATTCTAGGAAACCTCAAAACATTTTTGTGGAAGACAGTTACGGTTACAATTCCAGAAACTATAGCTAATAATATTTCAAAGGAATCAAGTTGACCCATGGGGCTGACTGTGCTGAAGAAAGCTGCAATTCTGTGCCAGTGACCTAAGCAATCCGTGATTGTGGGAATGTAGAAAACAGGGTATGGTTTTGGTTAAAGCTTACACAAAACATATTGTTTACAGTGGGTCATGCCCAACATTTGAATGCCAGATCAGCCCTCTGAAGACATTTCTGTTTAGAATGAAGTGCTGTGCTTTTTAGGTGGGGTGAGCTGCTTTGAATTTTACTGCAGTTTCTGTCTGACTTTGAAAGGTGAAGTCAGAAAGTCCCTGTACACTGGGAGGGAAGGCTACCCAGTGAATGTTCCCTACAATTTCTGGCAGGCGTGAGCCCCTCTGCTATCTGCTTGCTGTTCTCTACTCTCATGGACTGTTTTAAAAGCAACAGGTCAGAATTGGCATTTCCTTCATCCTGGCTGCTACTGAACTACCTTAATTAGACTCAATCCTGCAGTTAAAAATCCCATCCTGGCAGGTCTGTGATGTACAAGGCATTTAATGTATGGCATTTATAGTTGCCATGTGCGCAGTGGTCTTGGAACAGCTAAGAAACATTGAAGGAAATAGTGATTATGCTACAGTTTCCTGTATTGTACAAAGTGCCAGATCTCCAAGATTTATCTGCCAAGCTCCTTCCACGTGAGTGAAATCTTCTTCCCTCCTTCAACTGTTGTATGCACTTATAAATAGATTTGTTTATTTAAATAGCAGATGGTGATTTGTGGCCACACCTAAATTGTAGTTTTTGTCTATTGCCAGCACTGGATCTCTGTGAAGGGGATATTGCACCAGTGGTGGAAAAGTACAGTCGTCCTTTGTACCACTGGATGTTTTTTGGGAAGTTGAATCATGAAATGCACGTATCTGGTTTTGTTCATATACTTTTGTCCAGTAATACCATGAAGTAGCACACAATTATGTCTAAGGCACTTAATTTTTATGACTAAAAATCTGGTAGTTCCTTTAATGCATTCATTCTGCTTATTGTGATGTTACAAGGATGAATGAGTGTTGTTTGGAGGATGTAGCAGTCTGTTTCCATATGTAACTGATTTGGTTTCTTTTAATGTGTGAATTAGCTCTGACTTGGAATTCCTAACACTTGACCTTGAGAAACAAAAGGCATCTGTGATGCCCTATATTTTTCTCATTTCCAGAAAGATGATTTAATTTTTTGTCTTGGAATTTCTTTGTTTTGCCTTTGAGACTGATACATGGAGCGCATTAAAAAGGTGTTACCTACTCCTGGAATGTTTCTCTGAGTTTCAGTGATTTGAAGCTCTGGAAGAATTGGTGTTGCAGTGGTGCAAAGTTCAGGTCTTTGGTTTTACTTTTTAATGGCCTGTTTAGTGTGCCAAAGTGATGTAGATTTTCTAGGGAATTTCTAGGGAATGCTGGCTATTTTGCTACACTAAAGCAGAATGGAGTAGCTGTAGCTTACAAGTGGACCTGGATTGAGTTGCTTATGTGAAGACCTGTGGTGGCAGAAATGTTTAACTGGGACTTCTGTGTCTCCAATGCCTGCTTGTGCTACTCTGAATATCTGTGGGTGCTCCCGCACAGTTTTCTGCAGACAGACCCAACCTTCCAGGCTCTGGGCCAGTGGGGTGCAAGCCCATGGCAGACTGGAAGCTGCATGGGCAGACTAGTGCAGTGCTGTGCTCCAACTGGTGATCCCTGTGGGATCTTGGGCTGGCTAGATGAGGTGCAGTGCTCTGCTGATATGCTTGCATGTCTTCCAGTTCGAAGCTATCTCACCTCTGCCCAGGTGAGGTGCTGGATATATTGAATTTTCTGTAATAATGTATGGTTCGTTTTTTGTTTCTTGCGCTGCTGTAATGTTTTAAAGCCCAAGCTGTGAATTAGCTGACACTGTGCTAAGTATTGTACAAATCCAAACATAAAGAATATTTCCACTCTACATATATAAAACCCCAACTAAAATCTCTGACAATTTTTCTACAGAATCTAAAGCTGTAGTGTATTTTACACTAGAAGAAACTGAAATACTTTTTCCAGTGCAGGTTCAAATTTCCATTTGTGGTTCAAATTGAGAGATTGCTAGTGAAAGTTTTACATCACTGTGAGCCATAACCGTTTTTATACTAAGTGGGCCTATGATTTGTGGTAAATACAGTGGGATATAAGATTCCTTACTCTGGGAATTGGGAGAGAGATCAATCCATTTCAAGAAAATAGATGGTTTTAAGCTTTATTTTAGAAAACTATTTTGTATGTGAAAAGATTGCTGACAGTGATAAACAAGAAGCAATTTTCTGATCCTGATTTTTTTTTATGAAAGATGAAAATTATTTTAGCAAAATAATTTAGCAAATAGGTTTTCTAAGCTGTAATTTATTGTCCCGTTATCTGGAGCTGAAGGATTTGCAAATAAAGCCAATTGTCTTCAGCTAGTAACTGCAGCTTTTAGCCAAGATAAAAGGAAACTGCTAAAAAAACAGCCAGGCGCATTTTGGCCGAGTTGATTTATAGCACAAGAAAGTGATGCTTTTATCACTTTTTTCACTAGGAGCTTAAGATGTGTCTGTAAAAGCACATAAATTGCACTGGAATTTTGGAGATTGCATTTAGCTTGTATCAGTTTCTGGATTCTTTTTTCCCAAGGTAAGGAATTGCTTTTAAAATGCAAGGCTTAGCACCAGTCAGTGACCAAACTAAACTTATAAACTGACTCCAAAACTTAAAAAATCCATAGTGTCCATACTTATTTTCAAGATTTCCTAAATTTTAATGTCATTGTGATATTATGTTCCCAGTTTTGATAGTAAATGTTTTCTTTGCTGAACACACTTGAATAGAAGCTACAGTTTAGGAAGAGAACTAAGTTGAATTGTTTTTTTTCCCATAGGATTCTCTTGGCCTTACTGCTTGCTTTTGAGAGGATATCCTAACTTTCCATGAATTAACAGCCTAGAGAGTTGGAAGAGGTTTATGTTAATCCCGTATTTAGTCCCTGTTTCTAAGAAAGTACTGAGTGGAATGAAATGGCAAGCTGTGACAGTTTCATTGGCAGATCAGACACTGAATTTCATGGCAGTATTTAAGTTTACCTTCTGTCTACCAGTGTGAAAGGGAGATGGAATCTGAGAAAGTGTCAGGTGTGGTTAACTGAATGTTTGAAATGGTTCCCATAACCTCTGTGTAATATAGAGACTGTACCATGAAAGCATTTTATATTTCCAAAAGGTTTTGAATGCCTGCATTCCATGAATCCACTTCCCTGCATGTCTGCAAGCTTATTAAAATCAGGGTAAGGAGATTTAATTGCAACTGCTCAGGACTTGGACATACAAGATTACGATTCTATTCTTGGCTATCCACACAACATGTTTGTGACTGGCCAGGCTACTTAGGCAAAATACTTCCAACTTGTTTGTCTGAAATTTAGATTTGCAGTTCATTTCTTCGTTCAGCATGGCTACTTCTTTCAGAGAAGGTTAGTTGCAAAAATCTCATTTTTTGTTTCAATTGCTTCATGTGAAATACAAATGATGTTTTCCAAACCAGGAGACGGTAGTGTCTTGAATCTTTATGCAGAGATGTTACTGGTGAAATGTCAGACTTCTCTATTCTAGTCTTGTGTCACAGGCCAGTGTGAGCCCTCAGCTTGTGTTAGACTCAAACCTTCTCCCAGGCAAACTCTTTCTAAAAATGGAACATTGTGTTTATGCTACTATGCAGAAATACAGTGGTTGCGAGGCAAGGAGCAGCACAGCATCAGGAATTGCATTAGCCAAGCTGTCAGATCTTTGAGAAGAAGCAGTTTGTGTTAATACTGAATCACATGAATTAGGTAACTAGCTAATGTCTCCCATTGGTGAAGAATGGTCCTGGTTATGTTTTTATGGAAATGTTTGTGTACAAACGTATGAGAGGACTTTCTGCTATTACGGAATTGCAGTCTGTGGTTCCCTAACTGGAATTGCTTCTTTCTAAGCTGAATCCCAGGTGTATCTATACTGCAGAGGTGAAGTGCAGTTGCATGGCCAAAGAGGATTTTTAGGGTTGACTTGCCCAAAAGTAACAGAGGGCTTACAGCAGCGTGTTTTTCACACCAGTGCAATGACTGCATTTAAGCCTGCTCACACTTCCTGATTACCCCACTTAGCTGATTGGAATAGCTGTTACCAAACAGAAGTGATTTATGGGTCCAAAATACAGTAAGTGTGTCTGGTTTTATTCCAGTGTTTAATAGTCTCATCAGCATCTTCATGGTTTGAATTACATAGAAAGAATCATATTTGAAATGTTTTAGAGAACTTTTTGATAGAAGAGATACTAAGTGACTGGTATTTGTAGATCTGAAAATACAAATAGCTGGAGTAGAGGAGGTAGACCCCACTAAAATCCAGTAGATTATTTTCTTAAAGATTTCCTTAATATCATGTGGAAGGTCTCCTTAGGATCTGTAGGAACCCCATTCCAGCATCTTTCTTAACCTTAAAAACACGTCTTTTGAAACATGCCAGGAAAACAGACTAATGAGTAATGGGGGAAAAAAGCCCCAAACCTAACAATTATAAATCCATGTAATTTTCCTGAAGCAGAAGAAATGGTTGAGGCTGTAAAGATTCGAGTAGTTTTGCCTGCCTTACAATCCAGGTTCCTACAAAGCTGGAAGAAAGGGTCTTGATTAACTTAAATGGTCTCTGGATGAAATCAGTGGGAAGTTATGCAGGCAGCATCTCTGCAGCATGGAAAAACTCCTAAAATTTAGCTAGTGCTATTGAAATGAATGATATGTTTTTATGGCAAAATAAATTTCTTTTATGCTTTCTCTATCATCTAGCCTGACTGTAGCTTTCCAACGTCTTTATTTCCCTTCTGTTGTGTTTTGAGGGCTTTAGTGTATATTTTCAGCTGTGCTGCTGCCCTAGGTGCCCTTTTCATTCCTTTAGGCAAGAAGTTTATGTCAATTCCAACCACTTTTCTGTTTTCTTGTCAGAGCAGGTTTACTTCCCTACCTACTGCTCCAGATCAAACATTCCTTCATCAGAGTTGGAGCTTCTGTCATTAGGGGAAAGGTTAAAGAAGCCAGCAGTAGGTTATGCTGCCCTCCTTTTCTTGAAGAAAGAGTGTAGCAGAATTTCATTCTTTGATGAGACAAATATTTGAGAAGTATCTCTTATGAATAGTTTGGGTCAAATGCCTTGCAGAGAATGGACTAGACATAGTCCTTCCAGCCATATTTTCTGCTGTTTCCATGACTGTCTCACAACTGATTGCGAGCATTGGCTCTCTTTTGCTTTGTCATTTGTTTTGTGGTTTATTACCCAATGCACAGCCAACCTGATGCAATGATTCCAGGACTCAGTCCAATTACATGTGCTAACATATTCTCAGATGAAGTTTCAAGGAAGCTTTATGTTGAAAGATTTTTGATATTTACCCTGAGATTACAGAAGATTGGATTTATTTTGTGTGTGTGTGTGTGATAGTAGTAGTAGTAAAAATAGGGCTTTTTTTTTTCTCCCCAAATCTTATTACACTTTCCATTCTCAAGCCTCAGGCTCTGTGGTAAATTTAAAATAGTATTGATGGTAAAGGGATTATAGGATAGCTTACAAGAATATTACTTTATACTTACAAGCTGGTAATAGATTTCTAAGAATTAGACTCTCTTACTCTTGTTTTGAGTTAATAGAATTCTGTGTTTGTATTATTTCTACTCTAGACTTTATTATTGTGATCAGAGCCGTTCAGGGTTTGCTCTGTACAGAGAGTGATGGTCTCTGCCCCAAGAACTAGCAGTCTTTTCCAAAGAAGATGGGGATAGGAAAAGAAACAGGGAAAGGAATGTGGGCTCTCCCAGTGCCGACGAGCAGAATGACTTTGTGGTGGCTGAGGGGGTGCTTTTTGCTGGTTCTGTGGTGCTTTTTGGCCGTCTGTGGGGCTTTCTCAACCACCATTGTTCCTGAATTGGCCCGGGCTGGCGGCGGTTGTCCCTCTTGACCGCCCCGGAGCTGTCCGAGAGCCGCACTGGGCTGTGGTGTTTGTGACTGCTGTTCATGAGCGGTACTGGCTCCTGTCTGGCTCCGCGTTGGGGATGAGGTTGCTGCTGTTGGCTGCCAAAGGGCCATGGGACAGCCCCGATGCCTCCTGGCTGGCAGGGGAGGGGCTGCTGCTCTTGGCAGTCTGAGCTGGCACAGAGCTGGGGGACCTGTGGTGTTTTTCAGGCTCTTTGTGTGAGTTTTGTGCATGCCGTTGCCTTCGCGCATCAGACGTGGTCGGTCCTGGGGTGACTGGAAAGGTTGCTGCTTTTGGGACAGCCTGGGTGTTGCTGACTGGAGGTGCCGAGGCTGACAAAGCTCTGAATTGTCAGCGGAGTCTGCAAGAAGAGGCACAGCAGCAGTTCTCAGATGGGGAAGCAGATGAGCTGCTGCTTGTGAGGACGAAGTGACAAAGGACAGCAAGTGATGGCCTGGCAGAGCCCTAGTTCTAGTCCTTCCTCCCCAGGCCCCCGCAGGGAGGTGGAGCTCCCATGCAGAGCACTGGATTGCTGCTTTGGCAGTAACCCCTCTTCTCCCTGTGCTCCCTGCCTCCTGGGCAAAGGCACATTCCAGCATGGCAGCAGATCTGCATCTCGTCAAACTGCCTGACTGCTTGGTCGACTCCCATGATGGGGGTCTGGAGAAGGAAGGGAAAGTGCTGATGCCCAGCTGCCCCAGCATCAGGCAGATCCAGGCAGTCCTTGCTCTTGTGTCTGCCCTGTTTTCAGCTTCCCCAAGAAGCTGAGGGCAGGTTATGGGACAGAAGGTGACCAGGCCTGCTGGGGCATCCCTAGGCTGGCACTGTGCTTGTGCCTGGTGTCTCATGAGACCACCAGAGCACAGATCACGTGGATTGGTTTGGAATGGGATCAAGTTAACTTTGCGTGGTGCCCTGTTTTGAATTTGTGACCAAAACAGTGTGGGTGACACGCCACTGTTTGAGCCACCGCTGAGCAGTGAGTGAGTGCACAGTGCCGAGGCCTTTTCTGCTCCTCACCCTAGCACCAGTGGGCAGGCTGGGGACACGGATGCTGGGAAGGGGATACAGCCAGGACAGCTGACCCTGTGGGGGGTAGCCCACTCCTCATGTCTGCTCAGCAGCACAGCTGCGAGCTCCTGCTCCTCCTGCACTGGTGAGGCATCAGGTGGCTGGTAGTGAGCCATTGTGGTCTTTTTCATCACTTCCTTGGTTTTGTTTTGTTTTCCTTATTCACAGAATCCTCAAAGTTGGAAGAGATCATCAAATCCAACCAAACACTATCACTGTAACCCCTAAACCATATCACCCAGATATTAAATTGTCTTAGCCCATGACGTTTGGTCCTATCATCTACTGAGCTGTGGTGTCCTAAGCATGTTGAAAACCAAGATCCAATCAATATCTCATGAGCATTCCTGATACCAGTGATGTGAGGACCTGCACAAGCTTGGTTCCCCCCCGCCCTGCCAAGCTCTCAGCCACAACTCACAACAACCACAGGCAATGCCCCAGGTGTGGGGAAGAGTGGCTGGAAAGCTGAGTGCTGGAAAAGATGAAGGTGCCACAGCCGTAAGACCTGAAAGGCAGGAAGTTCTCATCCCTGGAGCCTGCTTCAGTACCATTCTGTGTAGACCTAAACTCATTTTCTCCAACTCTTCTCAGCTATTCTTTGTTATCTTTCCCTGTTATAGTAATTCCTTATGCTTTTTGTAATGTCTCCTCAGAATTTGTTCCATTGCTGTTCACAAGTGCAAGGGCAGAACGAGTTATTTGATTGTGCCCGTGCTTCCGTGTTTGTTATTGCATGAGAAGGCCCCGATCTTTCCTAGGATATGCTTACAAATTCAACATAAGATAAAAAAATCATTGCAGTTGCTTGTGATCTTGAATTAATCACCTAGACTGGAAGTCAGGGAGGTTCCATATTTCATCCAAGGACATTACAGTCAGTCTCACTTGGGTGCATGTTAACATTTTGAGGATCTCAGCTGAAACTTGCTGCTGTTGTTAGGTAACCTGTGAGCTATTTCACAGGCTGACAGGTCTGGTTTTACTCAATTAAATGATAGAAATGCCTGGCCTGGCACAGTTTAAAAAAGTTTGGGTATGTCAAATGAGTTAGACCTGTTACAGCTGCCCAACCTACTGCTTATGGTCTAGGATTTTCAGTGCAGTGAAAATAACTGCAGCCAAGGATCATTTGGGAAGACATTGACAAAACTTGCTAGAAAGCGTAGGACAAAATATGCACTCGCCACCTGCACCTGCCTGAGACAGCTGTCTAGGGTAAGAAAGGTAGGAATGCAACAGTGAGAGTCACAGCTCTGGCCAGATCTACTTAAAGCTATTGCAAAGGTTGGGTAGAGCAAGCATTAAACTCACAGCTCAGCCAGGCACCAGGATGTCTTGTTCACAGCTTTGATTAGAATTGATATGGACCAGCACATCCCCTTTAATTTGACCTGGATCATAATTGAGAAGATCTGTTTTGATCAAATGATGAATTTTAGTTTCAAGATGTCACAATATATCTTTTTTACTTGGGCTGGATAAAACTTTGCCCTGGAAGAAACTGCACTGGAATTAACAGGCTTTTTTCAGATGAGGGGGTTCTCAAAAAATGTCTCTTTGGGCCAGTGGCCCTTTGTAGGTGTAATGTTGTCATATAAGCCCTGAAAATCAGCAGTATCCAAAAGGTTTCCCTACTACTCTGTTTTGCTTACCATAGGCAGGGCAATCTGATACTTCTGTTCCTTACCAGAGTGTCCTGGGCTGGAATGTCAGCAGGTACATCATGTATGTTCCTTTCTACTGTGACATGGAAATTTTGCAGGCTTGGGACTATGTCATTTTACTTCAGGCAACAGGTGCCAAATAGCTGCACTCAGTAGACCACATGCCACATCCACTTCTTTTTTTAATCTCCCTTATCCTTTTTGTTTGGCATTACCAGTTTTCCTTCCAGTTTAATGGTTTTATTAGGCAACAGAGTCAGGAGGTGCTTGAGTTAAACATGCATGTTGGATAAACAAAGCAAGCAAAACACAAGCCTAGCTGAAAATTCCCCGTGGTGTTGGCAGTACAAACAGTGGAGATCTGGATGGATACTAATGCCAATCCCTAATGCATCCTTAACATGCTGCTTTTAGAGCTTGGGGAATGTTGGCAAAGGAGGAAGGTAAATTTCTGTTTGTAAAGGTCATAGGTGATAGCAGGGTTAGCACTGTGATAATCTTTTAATGAGTCATATTAACATAATAGGCATTGATACTTAATCAGTACCCTGGCATTTGTCACCTGGCCTTGCTCTGCTCCCCTTTTGTGGGTTCTTCTGAGTGATTTCCCTCCTGGTGCTGCTTGAACAAGTGAAGCCCAAAGGGTTTGTGAGCCAGGTGAGATGTTGGGTGTTTTAGGGTATCCTACTTCTCAGGGACCTAGAAGAGGCTGAGGTAATGCTTCATTCAGACCACACTGTGGGAGAGAGTACTCCAAGGATGATCCTCCAAAATCTCCTCCCAATGCGTTATCCTCCACAGAAAAAGAAGACCTAATGCATTGCAGCACTTGATGCTGCCTTGACATAAGAAGCATTTAGATTCTGAAAGATTTGGGTGTTGTTGCACCCTGTTAATTTGCACTGCTTTGTAAAAAAACAGAGAAAAAGACATAATGGATAAAGGAAAAGAGTCCTGAGAAAGGATATCCAGAAAGTAATGGCCAAAAAAGTGGATTTCCAGAGAGCTTAACAGGATTATAAGAATGAGAAAAATTGCCTTTTTGCCTGTTGAATGCTTGTTGCCCTAGTGGTATGTGCAGTTTAGCCTGTCTCTAAGGTCTTACCCAGGGTGTTCCTACTGTTGTTTGAAGGAATTGTTATAGGCCAGGTGCTGTACCTGATACTGTTGACTCAGGTGTTGGCACAATGTCTGAAGGAAAGCTGGTTCCCCAAATTCTGAAGGAGGTGAGAAAGAGCAAATGGGATCCCTGGTCAGATTATGCAGTTCCAGAAAGCTCTGGTGGTCTGGGAATTGTCTGCTTCTTTTCTGGATAAGGGTCATAGTTCCCCACCTCTCTAGGCTTTCTGCCTTCATGAGACTCAAACTGAAATGCAGTGAGTGTATTTCTGCACTTGTGGCTGCAGCTTGCTGCTCCCTCTACACATGCTTTTGGGTTTATGAGAAGAGCCAGGTTAAAATTCTTTCCCATCCTTAAATAAAAGCTGTTTGTTAACCCCAGCAAACTTAGCAAACTGTTTCGAAGTGATGCCTTTCAAGTAGTTGTGCTGCCACCACTGAGGAAGCAGCAGAGTCATGAAAACAGACATCAGCATACTGATGGGAGAAGAGGCTTCAAATGATAATTATGGTCCCCAGGCCAGTTTATTGTAAAGATAATTACCCTAATGAAAGTGACCTGAGATGCAGAAGCCTGGAGTCCAGGGAAAGCAGTTGATACTGCTGGAAGAGGGAGTTCTTTAGAAGCTGTGATTCTTTGCAGAGATAAACCAGAGATCTATTGTGTTTTACATACTTAAGCCCCATTGACATCTCTACTCCCGTGTAATTGTTTTCTTGAGCTGAGTCTTGCACTGTGGATAATTGCAAACACTCTTCCGTGGCTTTTATTTTGATCAAAGTCTTTTGTGTTACCTTTTTTTCCTAAAGCATCATAAGAGTGATAAGAAATTGCCAGGTAAAATTAGTTTCAGGAGTAATCATTAGGTGGTGCTTCTCCCCGTTGGAGCATTCACTGTCAGAAGAATAAAGGGAAGAGTTAAGAAGAGTAATTGTTGTTTCATCGGATTATGCATTAATTCAACCAGACTAATGCACTGTAATATCTAGACAAGCCTTATAATTGGAGTTAGTTGAAACAAGCTTTTAGCTATACATGTGCTCCTGCTCTAATTTCACATCAAATCCATTAAGCAAAAAAAACCCCAACCAGACCTAAACCAAAACAACTAATCAATAAGAAACAAGTCTTTGTTCATTAAAGACATCTTGAAAATTAGGTTGTTTACAGAGATGAGGGTACACGTATTCTTTTTTCAAAAGCTGGGGACTGATTTTGTCTTATTTTGCAAAATCCATGCAGGGAGTGAGAAGTCCAAGACACTGGTATCTCATGCAGAAGCATTTACAAAAAATCATTTGATCAGTATTCTGTTCCAGTCTATTCCATATGCACCCAACACAGAGGAGCAGGATTGCACTTGGGGGTCTGTAATAAGGGACAGTGCTTTCTGAGTCACATTACAGAGGAAAACGGAGCTTTGAATAAGATTCTTTGAGTTCTCCCTTGCCTCTGAGCAGCACAGTTTAAATGCTCATATGGCATAAGAAGGGAGAAGGTTAATCAAGGCTCTGCCTACTTTGTAGCCCTCTCTAGTTGTTCAGCCCCTACCTGTGGATAAAAGGGGAGTGACATGCCAGAGATCTGAATTCCTTATTTCTCTGCTGTTCTTTAGGATGATTCACACCACAGGAGCGAGCATAAAGAAAATTAACCCTATCCCAGCCAAAACTATTGCAAGACCTGTGACGCATGTCTGCAGCTAGTTGTGGCTTGTACGAGAGAGTCTACAGTCCCTCATGTAGGGAAGCATTTAGCCCTCTTTGCTAATGGGATCTTTCTAGGATAATAAATATGTGAATGAGCAAGTTATTGTGGCATAAGTAACTTGCTGAATGCTGTCTCTGATCTCTGAGAGATCAGAGCCAGTAGTCAGAGATCTTTGGTTTTATGTATTTAGGGAAAATCAGTGTTAAGGAAAATTGTTGTGGTGGTGATTAATTTCTGATGATCAGTTTATATTCTGAGGTACAGCAATTAGGTGCTTCTGGAACTTGTGCAGGGGTGTTAACCTAAGTATCCAAGAGATTTCATGTGCTAATTTTCTGGTTTTGTACCTTGTACTGCTTCTTTAACTTAATTCTTAAACAGAATTCCAAAATATGCTATTTCTTGTGTAACAGCACTGTGTATATATTTGTGTACACTTTATGAGTATTTTGCCAGCTACTTAGAGGTTAGTTGCCTTTAACCATCATGTCATTAAATATCCCTACAGAGAAAATATTAAGGCTTGTCCTTGTTCACTGATGCAGAATAATTTTAAATCAGTCTGACTTCATTATTTTGATATGCTTCATTTTTGTCTCCATGTTCTTTCAGGCTTCTGACTTGATTATCACCCCAGCTACAACGTTCAAGGAAAAACCAGACCCCACTGGTTTGGTATTTGGAACTGTGTTCACTGATAATATGCTGACAATTGAATGGTCCTTGGCTTCAGGATGGGAGAAACCCTATATTAAGCCACTAGAGAACCTCTCATTACATCCAGCCTCCTCGGCCTTGCATTATGCTACAGAAGTGAGTAGTAAATCGATTTGGAAACCACCATTTTGTTTTATTAGCTCTGGAAGCCACAGCTTTGTAATACAAGGACTATTACTGCCTTAAGTTCATTAGTATTGAGTTACATCTTGTCTTGTTAACTGGTGTTCTTCTGGAATAATTGCATTATTTACAACAGGGTTATGTGTAACATAGAAGCAACTGTGGCCTGGGGATTCCAGACACTAAAAGTGTTCAAGTCCTACCCTAGGGAAGGTGAGCTCTTGTGTGGTGAAAAATTTATTTGAAAAATCATTCTTGTTCACTGACAATGGGTTGGTCCAGTTCCTGTCTCTGATGTGCCAGTGCAGGACTGTGTAAGACAGTGAGATTCTCAGTGTAGCTTTAATTTGGGGACTGAACATGCACTTTGTAAAAGTTACTTGAAGCTGGTTTAAAGGTTGATAGCTTGGATTGCGCAACAGACTAGACAGGCACTTGTTTGAAACTCTGAACAAGTCCCTTGAACTCAGAACTAGATCTGATGCACTCAGCATATATGAGTGTGTTTAAGGAGAGAACATACAGCAAGGAACTTTGGGAAGTGGAATGTTAAGTCGGAAACCAGCGTGGTTAAAGTTTCCGTGCTTAGCTGATTACTGCCTAAAGCTGCCTTTTGTGCCTTCAGAGCAGCTTTGGCTCTACTCACACCTGTGTGGGAACCCCAGGCACAGAACCTGAAATGGAAGCCCACTTCTCCCACTTCTGGGTAGGTGGGAGTGTCTTCACTGAAGCGTGTGGAGTTGCTTCTGCTGCTTTTATTATTTCTTATATTTTTCCTTTTTTAAAACTTTTTTTTTGTATTTTAACCACTGCTATAAGGGAAGCTTTCCCTGCTGCTTGTCCCTGAGCTCCTGCCTTCACCATTTTTATTTTGACTGATTTTTTCCTCATCTAGTCACCAAGCCTCCTGAGGTCCTGTGTAAATTGCAGCAGGCCACTGTAACTGAGGCTGCAGCTCTTGATCTGCCCAGGAAGTAAGAAACCACGCTGGAGTCCCAAATCTGTATTTCACTCTTAGTAGCATATTGCTTTAATGCTTGGCCTCTGGCCTGGTCTGAAATCTTTGCTGATATGAATATGCTCTTATTTTTTTTCCATTTTTTTTTTATTCTTTTACCCTTATTGCATCACGTTTCCTCTAGCCAAGAGGACAGACAGAGGAGAATCTGGTGTCATTGCTGTGGCTCAATGAATACACAGTGGGTATAATAAAAGTGATGAATTTGGCATTCCCTCCCCTTTCTCCTTGCCCTTCATGATGCAGTGTGGTAATCTGGATCTGATGAACTCCAGATCCAGCTCCCGTGATGTACAGATGTCAGATAATACTCTTTTCACACCACTGTAGCAACCAACCATCAAGCAACCACAGCAGTTGCTTTCATTAAAGCGGAACATTTCTGGAACACATCACTGTCTCTGTTTTTAATGAGTGAAAGGTTTTACTGAGCTCCGGAAAATTAAAAGTATTTCTTTTTGGAGAAAAAGATTTAACATCTTGAGAAGGCTTTGTGTTTCAGTAATGATTTGATTCTTACTTCTGTCAAACCATTGATCAGATCTTAGTAGTGACATTCCTCCCTTTTCCCTCTCATTAAAAGTTCTGTGAATGTATTTGGGACAAGGGTGGGGGGGAAAAATGTGTTTTGTGATAAGAAAGTAACATTCCAACAATGTGCTATCAGTTAGTAACTGGCCCAGTAAAAATCATATCAAAGTATCAGCCAGATGACCAGCTATGTTATCCTTTATTAAAGACTTCTTTGTCTTTCAGCTACAATGTCTACCCTAGGAACAACTTCTTTTTCAAAATTGTGCCAAGCTTTTAATAAGGTTGGCACTGCCATAGGACTAAGATAAGTTTTAAAGGCAAAAAGTTCTGGGTTCTAATTCTGCTTCTGCTACATAATTGGCACACAGCCTGAGGAAAATTGCCGGGATACTGCAACCCAGTTACATCCCAATTAAAATTTGTCATGTGGAAGGACCTAGCTCTGCCATGGAACTGCACGCAAGCTTTCCAAAGATTGCGTTTCACTGACCCTTATGGAAAAACAGCATACAATTTGATATCAGTGAAACCTGAAATACTGTGTTAAAATTACTTGTGTACAAATACAGGAATTTTTTTTTCCAAATAAAAAAGCTGCACATCTAGACTTCCAGCCACATAGGGTACAGATCCAGCCACTTTTTGTGGAATGGTCAGAGGAGAAGCCTGAGGAGACTGACAGCAGGGATGCAGTTAAATTCATAGAACTTATAAAGAAATTTAATGTATGAAGAAATTCTTTGGAGGATAAAATGCTAAGAACTGTTGTCTATAAGCATAAGTGAGCCTTTAATACTTAATCTAAATAAGTCTTTTGTATACATATATATTAGTGTAAGCTTATATAATACATGTGTTTTCTGTCTATGAGTATAACTAGAAATTACCAATCTGTAACTGACAATAACTGGATATTTGGTGGGTGTGTTTTTTGATGTGGTTAGGAGATGCTGCAGGGCATTTTGATGGGAGGGCATTGATACAAGATAAGGGTTTCTGATTGTCAACACCAGTTGTCTGGATCCTGCAGTTTAATGGGATGACTATGTTTAAATTTCCTGTAAAGTATATAGAGAAAATATTTTCATGCATTTTATCTCTAGTGTAAGGCTGCCTCTCTCATGCAGGCTAAATCCCATTCCAAAGCATAGGGATATAGGGGGAAAGAAGTGACCAGTTCCTGCTACAACGACAGCAAGAACTTTACAAGAATTCTCTCAATTACCTTATTCTGTACTTCCTAACAAAGATGTCTTTTGGACAGAGCTCTAAAAATAATTAACATATATATAATAAAACTCTACAGATCCCTTTATGTAAATGAAAATGCTATTTTGACTCAGGTATTACTCAGGATGTGAGGGAATCGTTAAGTCAAACACATGCTACAAATTTTAATTGCTGTAACCAAATTATAAAAAAAAAAAGAAGTTATCATGAGGAATTATAAAGTTTATATTACAAAGATATATTACTTCAGATAAATCTATCTCACTGGAGTGTATTGCCAGAATTCACTAGTTAGCGTTTTCATGTTTGAGTGCTGTGAGCAGGAAGGTGAAGTTTTTATTTCCAAAATTTTCACAAATCGTCACGGGGTAATACGTCGCAGTTATTACTTGATTTCTTTTCCCTCCTTTTTTTGGCTTGGTAGTTGTTCGAAGGGATGAAGGCCTACCGAGGAGTGGATGGCAAAATCCGCCTGTTCCGGCCAGCCCTGAACATGGCCAGGATGGCACGGTCAGCACGGAGGACGACTCTGCCGGTGCGTACCCAGGGCACCTCACGCTCCCAAAGTCAGAGCGCGTTCTCCTTGTCAGAGTGCAAATCTCTAAGGCTTTTCAGTAGTAGTAGCATTTTTCAAACACTCTTAAGTCTTTGATAGCTCAGTAAAACTTTGTTAACAGATCTTACTCATTGAAGGAAACTGTTTGAAGTGCTTATTTTAAAAGCGGAACAGTGAGTGTTAGTGTTTTGCTTTCATTGTTGTCTCCCTGCTGCCTCAGATGTGCAGGGTGTTTCTGAGGGCTGGGTACTGTTCTGCAGCTATTTGCTTGCGGGCAGCTGTCTGATTTGCTCTGGTGCTGATGTTCTCCATTTTCTTCTTTGCACTTCAGTTAAGTTCTTCAGCCTCTTGAGTGCCTTTGGTTTTGGTCATGCCAGTAGCTTAACGCTGTGTCCTGCTTTAGGGCAAATTTGGGAAGAAACTTCCAGAAGGGTCCCTCTAGAAAGCGGATTCAAGCGGCCCCTCCCCCAACTGGTTTGGGCGAAGACGTCCTTGGAGAAAAGTGGGAAAAAACATTTATTTAACAAGAAAAGTATTCACAAATGCACGCATAAAAAATTAATAATACTAAACAATAAAACCTCTTGCTGTTCTGAAGAGGTGGCAAAATCAGGAAGTCCTTGTTGTGGCGTGTTGCTCAGCTTGCTCAGTCTCTTATCAGTCCCTCCAGTGCTGGGGAATGCCACGTCCTGGCCCTGGTCGGCCACAGGTGTGAGCTCCTGGTGTTCTTCTGGGTTTTCAGTCCAGAGCAGGGTCAGTTCCAAGAAAAAGAAAAACAATAGTCCTGGGAATTTCTTTGCCTCAGCTAGCTCAAAAAAAACTAACTAAAAAGCAAAGCAGAGCTCTCTCCTGCTGTCTGTCCGTGCTGCAGACAACACACACTGTGACAAGGAAAGCTGAACGCTCTTATCTGTAAGTTTTGAAGACAACCTGTGGCCGCACGGGGTCCGGCCCGCATGGACAGACCCATGGACCACTTCGGGAGATCAGCCAGAAATCCCCGTCGCAGCGGTAAAAATGAGGGACGGGCTCAATCCAGTGACCTGAAACAAAAGAGCTTTAATAACGAGAAAATCACAAACCGCAGCAACGCACAAGAAGCCGAACACGGTATGGGGTGCACTAGAAAAAGCCTAGGGCCAGGGTGAGCACAGCTTACATAGAGGTGAAATCTGAGGGTGAGGGTCCAATAGGAACGAGGGATTAGGAATGTTATGATTACTGTGGAAAATGTGAACCAATAACAACAGGGGAAACAGAGAACTTTCTAGAACTGCTTCTGCTTCAGTCTCAACACTTTTACTCAACCCCAACACCCAACAACAACCGCCTCAGTCGTTCCACCGCTTCTCCTTCTCCCCCCTTTTGCTCTCACATCTAGTTTTAAGGGTGCAAAACTTATTTCTGGTCTAAACAGACAGATGGGGATACAATTCAGCATCACGAAGTCACCCCAGGACACGCTGCTTTTAGCAATTGTATCTTGGCCAGTGAACTTCCTCCCAGGCTTACTAGCTTAACTGCTGTAAGAACTTGGAAACTTTTGGGAGACTTGCTCTGGTTTACAGCTCCTTGGAGCTGTAAACGAGCACTCTTCCGTAGAAGAGGTGGTGCTGTAGTTTGCAGCATGCCCGGCTGAGTTGGCTGCACAGGGAGTTCTCCACATGCTTTGGAGGCAGGAAGGGTCAGTGGCTCCTTTTTACCATCTCAGGAGGATACTTTGGAGCAAAGGAGGTAATTTGGGGTACTGTACAAAAAGGCACAGTAGCTAAGACCATGGGATATTAAATTTTGTAAGGAATGAACTCAAGGAAGATGTGAACCTCTACAGTGCGGCACTGTTGCATATCCTGAGGAAGTATTCCCTGTAGCATGTGGATCTGTAAAGACCACAAAGTGTTCCAGATTTATTTCTCCATTTGTTTTTTTCCCTTTCTTTTCCTTCCCAGACTTTTGACCAGAACGAGCTGTTAGAGTGCATCCGTAAGCTCGTGGACGTGGAACAGGAGTGGGTCCCATACTCGACCTCTGCCAGCCTGTATATCCGTCCTACCCTAATTGGAACCGAGGTGTGCAATATTTTTTTTCCTCTCTTTTGTTTATTTAGGTACGAGGCAAAGTCCTCCGTCCATAAAGAGAATACTCAACAGTCAGTAGGTGACAGGATTAAATTTGGGGGCAGATAGGTTTTGTGGTTTCAGTTTATGGTTTTACCGCGGCTGTAGCGCCCCAGCACGAATGTAGCGTTGACCACACTGCCACTTAGTGGCCACACTGGCTCAGGGCACGGAAAGTGAACGGAGCAGCTGCTCGCAGTGGGAATGGAACATTGCTTGTTAATTGGGGTTATGCTGAAAGGGCAGTTATATGTGACATGGTAATATTGAAACCCTAATAACTCGGAGAGAACACGATAGAGCACAAATTGCTGTGTACATTTTGTAATTTCAAGTCATACCTGAACTTAGTGAGGAGTTTTTGGAAGGTTTTACCCTGTAAATTAAGATGTCTCAGAAGAGACACTTTCAGCAGAGATAAGAACTAGTTCCTTTGTCAATTTATTCTTGAAACTTACCTTCTAAGAGGCTCCTTAGAAAACAGGTATTAATGTGTCCTCTCTGAGTTTCATGTGTGAGTCAATTCTGTAGTATTGATAAAGGGAATTAGAAACAGAAGGGTTTTTTTATTAAATCCTTCAGGGTTCTTTTTTCAGAAGTAGCAAGAGAGAAACCAATAATGGTAGAGCATAGGACAACGAAGCTAAAGAGTGTAGGTTCCAAACTAGATAAGCTAAACTTCTGCAATTTCCATATCTGTAAGTAGTTACCATACATGAGCATTTTACATTTCACATAGATTCTAGGACTCCATTAATTTAATGCATTTAAACTAGTCGCAGATTTTCAGGTTAAAGAATCTCCACTCAGTGACTATAAGGTACTGATACTAAAATTGGGGTGTTTACCCCTGTTTTTGTTTTTGGAAATTCTTTTGCTCTGAGCTTTGTTTCAGGATAGCCAACACTTGTGGCCTTCCCACTATCACATGTTGTTTCCAGGTTGCATGTCTTACTAAGGTTTTATGAATCACCCCAGTTAGAAACCCAGGCAGCACAATCTTTTGAATGATCATGTCAGCAAAAATATCAACATCTCAGTTAATCCTGTTATAAGTCTTTCTGGAGCAGTAAGGTAGACAGAAGTCAAAGGAACCCTTTCAGCACCTGGAGAACTTTGGCCGACACCAGACTTCTCACCTCCACCTTCAAGTATTGATGGTGATGGCTTGGAGTGTGAGAAGCCACCTCTCAGAGAGGAGAGGGGAAAAAAACCTGTTACGTTCTTGGTTATTTCCTGTGCTGTTGTGTGAACTATTTTTAGCAGACAAGTAATTTCAGCTGTCACGCAGGCATTCAGAGAGCCAGCACTCAACTCTAGCAATGTCAGTTCTAAGTGGCACTGGACAGTTCTTCTCACTAATGCTCTAATGAACTTCACCCACTAATGACAGCGGTTTCTCCACTGCTGTTTCTGCTAGGAGTTTTGCCCCTCCTTCCCCCAGAAGGCTTTGTGGGCTTCTGCTATGATTACTTCATATAATTATATAGTACTTTATTAAGCTAATCTTTGAATTCTCAAAAACTTGAAACTATTTGAGAGTACTAGAGTAACATATTCTAGTATTCTTCTAATATTCTAGAAGATATACGACTATCATGAATATATGAATATTCATATTCGTATTTTTCTAAATGGAATGGCTGTAAGTGAATTGTGACAGTATATAAAATTAAGGTTGTTATGTTGCTTGGATAGGGGGAAAGTTATATAAATATTTTTTATTCATCACAGCACTTTGCACTGTCCTGGTAAAAGCACTCTCATGCTGCAGCTCCACCGAAAGCAGTGTTTCAAAAGCTGATGGTGCAGCACCTGATGTTTGAAGGATACCAGTAACTTGTGATTTGTTTGCATTCTTTATTTTCAGCCTTCCCTGGGAGTGAAGAAGCCGACTAAAGCCCTACTGTATGTCATACTGAGCCCTGTGGGCCCTTACTTTGCAAGTGGAAGCTTTAATCCAATATCCTTATGGGCAGATCCAAAATATGTAAGAGCCTGGAAAGGAGGAACAGGAGACTGCAAACTGGGAGGGTAAGAAAACATTATCCTGCATTTTTTTCACAGCTCACAAAGTGGATCTGATTTTTAGTGAAGTATCTAATCCAGCAGAAATAGAGACATTAAATGCAGTACTTCAACAAACAATGTACAGCAATGAAGAGAATGGAACTATTATTTATGCAACTCAGTTGCATATTTTTGTTTGAATATTACTGCCAGTTGATTTTTTTGCAGCATCTCAAGCTGAGGAACTGCACCTGGGAGGTGTACCTGTAATACTTTGGCTCTTGCTGAGGAACTGCACCTGGGAGGTGTACCTGTAATACTTTGGCTCTTGCTGAGGAACTGCACCTGGGAGGTGTACCTGTAATACTTTGGCTCTTGCCNAGGAACTGCACCTGGGAGGTGTACCTGTAATACTTTGGCTCTTGCTGAGGAACTGCACCTGGGAGGTGTACCTGTAATACTTTGGCTCTTGCCCTTGCAGCAGTTGACACTGAAGTTGCCACTTTGTGCTACATCATCAGTACAGCAGCCTGATGCCAACAGAGCAGGGAGCAGCTCTGGCAGCTGACCTCCTTCCTTGGATTGTCCTACCCAGGAGTTTCTTTGCTAGGCAGGAAGTCAGTAGCTGTCGAGTGCTGCTCAGCTGAGCTGGTAGAATAATCAGAGGGCAGGAAAATAACTTTCCTTCGTTCAAGCTGGTGTTCTGAACCTTTGCTCTTTGTCTGAGATTTTGCTTCTAGAAATATATTGTTTCCTGTGCATCCTTCATAATCAGCTGTGAAAAAGAGCAGTCTGGAGTCATTACTGACTTGATTTTTGCCCAGATGTGAGAACTTGACTTCAGTGTGGTCAGCATTTTGGAGCTGCTGGCTTTGCGTCTTGAAGGTTGTTGAACATTAGAAGCAAAAAGGGATTATTTCCCCCTCAAAGCAGCAGGCATTGTTCAGTCAGGTTCACTCTGTAGGCAGCATTTTAGAAAAACATTTGCTCCTAAAGGTTATGGAATTCATTGAGACACAATTGCATTTCCTGAAGATGCTAGTTCTGTGAATATCTTTTATTAGAAAAAAACCCCAACTCACCTCTGGTGATACTTGTGCTCCAAGAGTTTCATCTCATGTATATTACCTATCTGACATGAGGTATATGAATTAAACAAACAAGCAAAACACCAAAAAAACCCGAAAGATGGAGGGGAATTGTTGCTCTCTCTCCAGGATGCCAACTGCTAAACAAAGATAAATGCTTTCTGAGGATTTTTAGTTGCAATGATTAGAATGTCCGGAATATGGAACAAGGAGGTATGTTTAAGACAATTTGGATGGATATGTTTGAGTTGTTGGTGCTGTTCAGCCCTTCAAAGCTTTTGGTTTGTAGGTACAAACAATCTAGTAAAATACTAGTGGACTACTTCCAACGAAAATATCCCAGGGACAAGCAGTGACTGTTGCAGAGCGCTTGCTCATGAGGTAAATGTGCACAAAATCTTGTTTAAATTGAGAAGATGCCCAACCAGGTACTCAAAACCTTTTGCTTTATTTTTTTCTGAAGGAATTACGGTTCTGCTATTTATGCCCAGCAAGAAGCCCTGGAGTTTGGCTGCCAGCAGGTTTTGTGGCTCTATGGAGAAGATCACCAAATAACTGAAGTTGGAACAATGAATCTGTTTCTCTATTGGATAAATGAAGATGGAGGTAAGGTAACATAAAGCGTGAAAACTTCAACAGAGTAAATTGGGACCGTAATCCACAAAATGATTATTAGAATGCAGATCATAATATTTTTAATGAAGGTGGTCTAACAAAGCAAATGCCTGTTCTCTTCTGAAAATTACTGGGTGACTGTTAGTTGTGAGAGAGGAAGTTCTGGAGCAGCTGTGAGTGCTGCCTGCTGGTAACAGACTAAACTGCTGGGCTAGTTCACATGCTCAGAAGGGCAGAGTTCAGCCATGCACAAGGTCACACGTCAGTTTTGGTGTCGGCAGGGTGTTTGGTCTCCAAGGAGGTGTTGGCTCAGAAGCAGTGCAGACGTGCTAAAAGACAGCTTACGGCTGTGCAGCTCTTCAGGCTCTGTAGCTTTGAGTATGAGTGGCTCCCATCATCACTTGCTGGCAAGTCAAATATTCCTGAAACATATCCAAAAGTATTTCAGCATCCAATCCAAAACTGTTTTCTTTGAGAAATTTGAAGTTCTGTCCAGTGGTGGCAGGGAGAGAGAAACATGTCAGTCAGTGTCCGGTATCACTAATGCTCAAAAGATGCTTTCATCTTTTGAGCATTAGTGACATATCATCATTCTTGAACATATGATATGTCTTGAACTGACACATCATCATTCTTGAACATATTTTTACCTCTTTCTACCCACAGTCATCTCTGAGCAAGGTACATGCTGATTAAAAACTGTCCACTTAATGAGCAGCCAACTATTTAGGCATCTCAAAAGCTCCCATTGGGTATGCAAGTATTCAGTGCTTGAGATGTGATAGCTGTGTTAGCTGCACCTGATAACTGGTTTGGAAGACTACAGACAAGGGAGTAAAAGGATACCTTGTGACTTGCATGAACGCTGGCTCTGACCAAGAGAATGAAGTGTTAATGAATTTTTGCATTGCATCAGATGCAAGGGTCAGACTGATTTAATTGTAGTGCCATGGGTACCTTTGAAAACTGTCAGCTCTCTGACAGTGTTCAGCTGCAGAAAACAGGCAACATTTTGTGGGGATAGCAGTGGGCCTTGGATAATGTAGTGTGATCAGGATTCAGCTACCTGACTTCCATGTCCAATTCCATTGCTTGTTCTGCAAATCTTTATCACATTTGTAAGAAGAAGGATAATACTCCCTCAGTTTTGAATGAGTCTGTAAAGCTTCATGAATGAAGTCATAAATATTAGACATTTTCTTGCTGTTACAGCAGCAGTCAATCTGTCAGTGTAGATAGATGGCCAAATTTATGCCTTGTGGAACTTAGCTGGAAAAACGTGAAAAAAGATTTTTGGCTGGTTCTGCCCAGGGAAGGACACTGAAGCGGGGACATAATTAGAATTCAGTGTTCTCATTGTATTTAAACCAGGAATATGCTGGAATTATGCAGCTGCAGCAGCGTACTGTTCCAAAGATCTGCCAATCACTGTGTTACCAGTGCACTGCTGAATGGTGCTATTGTGAGGTGGCTGTAGCAAACAACTTGTAATTCCTGCCACCCAAGCGGGCTGTCTGCTGGCAAACCTGTCATTTCACAGGACACGGGCATTATCCTCATGGAGCACTTTGCTGTCTCCCAGGGTGTTGAGTATCTCTTAATTTGTGGGATCTTTGGCTGAGACTCACTCACGCTGCCAACGTGTGGCATCACATACCTGCCTGTGGCTTTGCACGGCGATACAGAACGTGCTTGTCACTGTGTTCTGTCACTTCACAAAGGACACTCAGACTGCGGTTTGGTTTTGTTATGCAAATGCTGCAGCTGAGAGGGATCAAAAAAAGTGAGGCAGAAATTGCAGATCATCATCAAAAGAAAATGCCCTTCTTTGTGTGTTCTGAGGTCACTGGCAGAGCTGAACTGCTCTCCTTGGTTTATAACCAGAGGCTTATCCCAGTAAAGCCTGGACTGGAGGACAGCCATGCTTCTGATGGGAGTAGGCTTTCCTCGCAGCCTTTGCAGGATATTTTCAGTTGCAGCATTGTGCCTAAAGGTGACACGTTGTCCTAGATGGCAGGAGGAGCCTGAAAAAATATTTTGTTCGTAACATCGAGGAGGGAGTAGGGTTAAAAAAAACTGCTCAATTTTTTGTAAAATAGCGTGACTTGCTCCGTACCGTTCTTGTATTCCCACTGCTGCTCTGAGGATTATAATATGGCCAAAACTGGATCCCTGCTATTGCATAAATACTTCATTCATCAAATCCTATTTAAAGTTTATGCTCACTAAGTGAAAAATTTAGTCACCGTGCAGTGCCTTCCACATGCCTCTTCAGAGCATGTAACTATCCCAAGAAGCTCTTGACACTGAAACTCACTTCCTGTCACAGTGTCTGTTCTTCTGCCTGGAATATAGGCTTGGCTTTATGGAAAACCTTAAAATTTAAACATATGTCCAACCTGAAGATTGCTAACTATGAAATCTGTGTGCAGTTTTGAAAAATTCTGTTTCTTCAAAATGATTTGCAACCATTTGGGATTTACTTCTATCTTTAATGTTAAGGCATTGTGAATAGTATTCAGGCATTATTTAATATTTTTGTGCTGTAATTGAAATGGTGATTAATAGTACCCATTTCAAAATTTCATAAATTAAAAAGTAAATGTGTTAAAAGAGTCTCTGGAACAATCAGGTAAAATTTAAGGCAAGTTTGCTAAGTATTTTATAGTTGGAATATTAGTTGTGCCACAGAAGTGTCTTGTAAAATCAGGATTGTAGCTTCTGTTCTAGTAGAGAGCCCCAGCAATAGAGTGGAGGGGAGAGCAGCAAACGAATGAGCTGGCAGACAAAGAAAAGGATGAAAAAGTAATTGTGGAAAGCAAATTAACAGACAGATGCAAAGGTAGTGATTGCATGAGGAAAGAGTTGAAGAAAAGCCTGAGGGAAGTAAGGAGAAAGACACAGAACAAACTGGTAGAAGTCAGCTGTTAATATTAGTGAAAACAGGGCTTTCTGGATTCTCCTAGATCCTGAATCAAGTGAATTCCAATTCACT
>WAAG01071832.1:189-20322 GCA_013390105.1 Tichodroma muraria
CCTTCTCGGATGGGGCCCGCCCCGACCCCCTCCCAGGGACCCCCTCCTCAGGAGGGGGCCCATCCTACCCCAAACTATTCCAGGAGCCCCTCCATAGGAGGAGGCCCTCCCAAAACTCTCCCCAGGACCGACCCCCCGGGAGCCCCCAGTGTGATGAGGGGAGAGCCGGAGCCCCGGCGGTGCCTGGCGGTGCTTGTGAGCTGCATGGGGGCACCCGCCGAGTGGGGCCGACCCCGTGTGGGGCTCCAGGCAGGGTGGGGGTGCCGGGCTCCGGCCCTCTGGGCTTTATTCTGCGGCGCCCCGAACCCCGCGGCTTCGGGGAAAGAGGAATAGGGGAGGGATAGGGGTAAATGAGGAGGGTAGAGAGAAGGAGGGGGCAGGAAAGAGGGAATAGGGGCAGGAGGAACGAGGGGTAGAGGGAGGTACAGGATGGGACCCCGAGGCCCCCGTGTCTCACCTGGGCCCCTCCGGAGAAGCCCGGCCCGGTCGCCGCCACCCGCACCGAGCACCGAACGAGTATGAGTCCGGGGCGATTCCCGGGACTTTAAATCCCCTCGGTCTCGCCCCGCGCACCTGAGCAGACCTCGCCGCCCCGCCCCGTTTGGGGCCGCTCGCCCTGGAATGCGCCGGGAGCATCGCTTTGTCCTGGTTCGGCATCACCTGTCCGTGCCTGCAGGGAGATGGGAACTGCAGCGGGAATCCCATCCCTATGGATGCCCCTCTCCCTGCAAGCCCTCGCACTGACCCAGCGTGTTTTCCACCTCCTTTGTCCCAGATAGGGAAACACTGGCTGCTCTTCTGGGCAAGGGAAAGGCTCCTGTGCTATTCCCAAACACAGAACACCTGGAATTAGTGCCCTGAGTGCCCAGTCTGGTCCTTGCAGTGACTGGGGGTCACCCAGAGGGTCTTTACCTGCATAAAATGAAAATGACATCCTGCTCCAATGCATTTCCAGCAGGATTGGACGCTCCTGGCCAAGGTGACCAGTCCATAGAGGTTGGACCTGTGACAATCCAGGGGGGATTTTAAGTTGAATTCTTGCAGAATTAATTGTGCAGAAACTCCAATTATTTTTGGCAGCTCTTGTTTAAATGTCTCCCTGCTGGAAGAGGTCAATTAGTCTTTTTAATGACCAGATTTCCAGAGGAAGGGAAAACCAACCAGCATTCCCTGAACATCTCCATTACTTCCATGTCCACCTGTGGACCAGTGGCTGAAGGACAGGAGCCAGACCAGGACAGGCTCAGAGATGAGGCTTCCAACCCAAACCATCCCATGATGATTCCATAATCTCTCCCTGCATTAATTTTGCATCGTTTCCTCTCAAATTTAGATGATTTGTTAAAGGAAAAAAAAATAATCTAAAATTACTCCAGGAATATAAAGGGGAGTTGTAAAACATACATTCGTACATCCATCAAATCATTAATTGGAAGCCCACTCCCTCATCTCTGTCCTTGTTTTGCTTTCCTGAAAATCCTTATGATCCTACATTTTCTAGGTGTATTTCCCTCCCCAAAAAAGGGATGAAAACATTCTGATGCATTAGGGGAAGGATTATTTTTGTTGTTCCAAGGAATGACAAGCAGAGAGGTTGTCTCAAGCAGACCTTGAACACTAGGGATGACCACCCTCACCATTCCCTCTCTCCAAACCCTTCGCAGATGGGGCTGGGGAATGCCGGAAGGAGCCGGGTGTGCCTCTAATTGCAGAGCGCGCCTTTAATCGCGGGCTAAGCCAGCTCAGCCGTGTGAGCCTGTCCCAGCGCGGGGACAGGACAGGTCTCTGCACATCCCAGCACCCAGGTGCGTCAGTCCCGGGCCTGTTCCACACCCTCCCTCCAAGCCGGTGTCTGGCCATTCCGGATCGTTGATCCCCTTGCAGCAGGATCTCCCCCTCCTCTCCTGCGCCCAGGATTTGCCCGCAGTGACGGCGGTCCTGTGGATAAGGGGAGGCAGATGTGGCAGCCACGTCTGGCTGGGCAGCTCCCTGCAGGTGGCGGCGAGATGTGACCTACTTGTCTCTGGAATCATCCCGCCTGCTCGGAGAGCCCTGAGCTCTTCTGCCAGCTGGAGCCAGCTGACCCCTGCCACGTCCTGGGAGGAAGCAGAACCAGGGAAGCTGAGGCTGCTGTGAGCTGGAAGCGCTACCGGGAGAGGTCTCGCATCCCAGAGCAGCGTGAGGGAGAGGGGGCAGTCTGGGAAAGCACTGCATAAAGGGCAGGAGGAAGGTGTTTCCTTTCCATTTGGCCCCGGTGATATTCCCTTGGGAGGTTTTAGACTTCCAGAGCTGGATTTTTGTTTGCCTGTGCATCTGGGAATCACAGGCCTGTCCTGGTGCGTGCTTTCTGGGCAGGGTTTTGTGTGGGTGTGAGGGCTGTGGATGGAGAGAGGCAGAAAAGGACATGGGAAACCTTCTCCTGCCTGAGCTAAGCATGCAGTGAGGATGACCAGGTGAAATCCTGTGCCTGGAACAGCAGGAGTAGGGACAGCAATGAGATGACTCCAGCTATGGGCTGCGTTGCTCCTTCTTCCTTGCTCTGCTGTGATTTTTCATCACTATGACAAGACACCTTTTTCCTGCCCTTCCTTTTCTTGAGCCAGTAACGCCAAGGGCGACATTCTGTGGATTAATGGACCCCTCAGGCTCTAACCCTGCCCTTTGGTGAGGCAGATCCAGCTTTGGAGCCCTCTCCTCTGCCACGGGCAGTGTGACAGCAGCCTGCTGCCCCACTCCTCAGGGGAGTCTCCTGCCTTCTCCCTGCGTGTCCCCCTGGCTGTGTCGCTGTGGCAGGTGCAGGAAGCAGTGTCTGGCTGCCTGGGCAGCATTTGGCGAGGGCAAAGGGCCTGTGAGTGGTGGTGCTGCATTAGCCAGGGCCTGCCTGCTGTGCAAAGCCTTATTAGAGAGCAAAAAAGGCTTTATTTCAGGCTGGAAGTCATCGAGCCTGTTCAGGCAGATGTTTATTTCCTCTGCTCCCTGGAATGATGTCATTATGGCCAGCAAAGTTCTGCGCTTCCCCAAAGCTAGGCAAACTGCTCTGGTACTTTCTCAGGCTCCCTGGGCAGCACTCTATAAAATACAGGCAGTGTACGACTGGTTTCACAAGGAATTTCTGTTTAGCCTGCTTACTTAAGTGCTCCAAAGGGAATCTGAGGTGTTTGTATTCCATGATTCTTGAGAACGAGGCACTGTTTATGCTGGCAGGTTTCCAAATAAGGAGAAAAAAAAAGATACTTCTGGGTCAAATTCTTGCTCTTGAGCTTTTATCCTTTTACCTCTTGGATGAGTGCTGTGCTCTGACATCAATCCTCCCACAGAGCACCAACCAGAGCCTTTCTGGCCTTTGGGATCCTGAGGTGACATGGAAGGGAAGGATCACCTGTATTAAGGATTAAGGATTTTTCTTAATACTTCTGGCATAAGAGTTGCTTTAACCCTTACTGTTTTTCCTGCTGCAGAGAAGAATCCTGAAATCAGTTTTTTTTTTTAGACACTGCCATTTGCTGCTTTCTGCTGGAAAGCAGGTAATCTTATTCCAGCTAGGGAAAAATGCAACTTGAACTTTTTAACTTCACCAAAATGAGCCTACGGAAGGGGAAATGAATGCCTCTGTATCCCTAAAATTAGGTATATTTACACCAAAACCAATTTAAGATGCTTCAACTGCAACAGCCTTTTCCACGTAAGTGTCTTTAAATCTTGGTTTTTTTTCTTACTGTTAGAGGAACAGAATAAATAAAAGCACCTGTGTATTTTAAAATTACGTTGTTAATAAAATCCTGGTACATTTACATAAATGACAACATTAATGTACAATTAAACAAAGCATTGTAATATTACAGCAACAAAAGAGGACCTACATATTTGTACAGATAGCTGGAGCAGCTACTTGAAAATACTTTCCAAAATAAAGCCTTCTGTGGCATTTCTCAGTGATAATTTTGACACACCCCCCCCCCATATGGCTTTCTGTAATAAATAGGGTTATTGGAGCTGGTGATGTTCAGCAGATGTGTACCTAAAGCACAAAGGGATTGTGCCCTGACCAACCTGTCTGTCAGCTGACTAAAAATCCTTATCCATGCATGCAATTTGCCTCTGTGTAAATCCTTTAGGAACAAGGCCATGTCAGATTTTGATGGATTTGCTGGGAGATGCTGGTGGTTCCTTGTCCTTTCCTTTATTTAAACTGTGTCTGTGTTGTGCTTTGGAGCCTGGGCCCAGCTGAGCCTCCTCCTTCCACTGTGTTTAGATACAATGGGAATAAATTGTTGAATTTCTAATAAGGAATAAATAGTTCTCCACTGAAAACTTAGTTTCCTCTTGTTCACCTGTCTACAACAAATGGAAATGTCCCTGGCAAATGATTATTGGGGGGTGCTTAGCAAAGCTCAGTGGGAATAGCTGGAGGTCTTTCCTAAATCCCAACCAGCTCCAGAGAGAGAACAAACCACTGAGCTGGATGCTCTTTGGAGGCCAGGGGAGGCTTTTATTGCTATTTTTGCAACTGGGCAGTTTTTCAGCCTAGTGCCAGCTCCTGCTACACCTGAGCCTTCTACAAAGTGTATTTTTTGATGTCAGGTCTCACAGGTAATGTTCAGAAACAGGCTTTTAAAGTGAAAGTAACTGACTGACACTATCAGACCTTGGCAGCAAAAGGGCAGCCAGTCTTTTTCTTTCTCCTCAAAACAGATGCAGATTAACAACTGGCACAGTGAAACTGTATTTAAAAACACTCAAACCCCCAATTCTCCCCTCCCCGGCCCAGCTCAGCTCTTCGTATTAGGCTTAAAGAGTGAGTAATTTCAGTGTTAGTGTTAGTTTCTACTCAGCTTTGAACATACAAAACCTCTCTCAAGGTGCAAACAGTTTTGGGGGAAGTTTCTGCCGGTCTGTCACAACCTACAGACACTGGTACCACTGAGGGGAAGTACTTGGTGTGCAGACAGATGGCTCGTGGGATGGGCTTTAGGATCAGGAAACTCCTTCTAGGCAGCCTTTTTTACAGGGAAAACATCTGTGTGGATGAACTTAAGCCCATGTATTAGTGCTGGGCTCAGTTCAATTGCCTCTTTCTCCATGGCCCGGCGCTGTGCTCGTGGAAAGGGCAGCGCCGATCTCTACGGTCCGGGCTCTCCCCTGGCACCCTCGGCTGGCGCTAGGGCCGTGGCAGTATTGTTTGTGTGACAGTGGTGTCCCTGTGGCAGCAGCAGCCCAGAGAAGCCAGCTCCCCCTCCCTCAGCGCCGGGGGGTGCCCGTTCCCGGGCATTTCAGGAAGATGCAGAAGGCAAACAGCCCCAGCGCCGCCTCCACCGCGGTTTGCCAGCGCCGCTCCCACCTCACACCCTGGATGTGACGTATACGGAGTGCAGGCGGCCGGCCAGGGCTGCCTGCAGGTCCCTCAGAGGGTCCAGGCCCTGCACTTTGCTGTTCCTGCCATAGATGAGCTGCTTGAACGAGTCCTGCTCCAGCAGGGAGCTCATGTGCTTGAGGAAGAAGCCCTCGCAGAAGGAGGCCAGTTCTGGTGCATTGTGAATCTGAGGAAGACAGCAGGATTATCAACCCCTTCTGTATGTCACAGACCTAAATGACATCCCCGAGCCTCTCATTCCTAATGCGTTTCTCCTTTCTGTCTCTTAGGAAACATTAAAAGACAGGAGTAACAGTGGATAAGCACTGAAGGCAGGACTTTAAGCATTTCTCCCAGTGCTTTTGCAGGCACAGGCGTGAGCAGGGAGGCATCCAGGCTTTTTTAATTCCTTCTCCTGCTGGCCTGCTGTTGGCAGGGCTGCTGGCCTGCACTCCAGCCCCTTCCCTTCCTGCAGCAGAGCAGCTGGCTGATGAGGTGGCCAAGGTACCTGTGTGGCTGAGCCACAACACACAACAACGCTGCTGTGCTGGCAGATGGTGAGCAGGGCTTGGGGCAATCAGGACACGGGTCACAGGACGGGAGCCTTATCCCTACAAGGAGGGGCTGAACACAGGAGAACAGGGATGCTGCACTCGTGAACCACCACGAGGTGATTTCTGGCTGGGATCTGGCTCCTTTTGCTTCAGGATCAGTAATGAGAACAACGAAACTGAAGTTCAACATTAAGAAGCTCTGTGCACACACAGCCTCTTCCTGGGAATTTTGTGCAAATATTAATTTAAGGAGAAGTACATAATGGCCAGTAGGGAATGCTGTTTCCCTTTTTTACCACTGCACACTGCTAAATTTTTGGTCTGAAAGAAACCAGCCCAATGTGAGAGAAATTGAAAAGCATCAGTGGGACACTACACACAGAGTAAAACCAAAAATCATTACCAGCCCTCTGTGCAGTTTTCTCCTTGTCTTTAAGGGATCTGATCCTGCAAAATTCCAGGAAGGGCAGAGTATTTCTCTGATTTAGGTTATTTGCTACAGAGGTGCGTAGCTGTCACACAACAGACTTTATGCTCCTTTTGGAGCTGAAAAGAATATTTTCTAGCAGCAGGGGGTGCTAGGAAAGGGTTTACTCTGTAGTCACTCTGCTGTGATCAATTGCCCCCGCTGCTCCCAGGATTTGAATCCCTCAGGATTTGCTGATATTGCTGTATCAAGCCTGCTAAGACAGCTTTCCCCTACCCTGCAGGGATCCCCCATCCATTTCATCCATGACTGCTTCAGACTTTCAAACACATTGGAGCTGTGCAGGACTTCCCAGCCTGGAGCTGGGAATCATCTCATTCCTGTTGTGGCAGGGGTGGGGGAATTACCGGCAGGGAGGGTGCCCACCTGGGGATTTTAGCTACCACCAGGAGCACACAGGCTGCTCGCTGGGATTCTCAGACCAGGGGGGTTGGATCTACCTTTGCATATTTATAGATGCTGACAGAGTTGTCCATGCTGATGGTCTGGGCACAGAGGATTTCACAGTGTCTCTGGAGGCCGTCCAGCTGGAACAGGCTAGCAGCCGACAGCAGCTATGGGGACAAGAGAGAGGCTATTTGAGATCATGAGGCTTGAAAGGCCTGGGGAAGGCAAACAGGACGGATGATTTCCTCTCTGAAGAGTCTCTGACTCCCTGTGTTAGTGGTCAAGTCCTCATGAAACAGCAAAAAGTCTCCTCCATGCTGAAGTGACAGACTGACACACTTCCCCCTTAGCAAAAGCTCCTCCCCGTATTTGCTCTCTTTTCTGTCACCACGACACAGAAACACCAAGCAGTGATGTTTTGAAACTTTTAAGCTCATTTCCAAGCCTTAAGTATGCTCCTGGACTGAATGGGAGCCTGCTGTTAGCTCCTGGATTTTGCCTTTCAACTCTGTTTTATGCCTCAGCGCACTTGGCAAGACTTGGAAGAAAAAGCTCTCTCACCTCTAAGATATCAGTGGTAGGAATTTCCATGGATTCTGTCCCTCCATAGTATAAATACTGCATCAGCATCTGGAATGGGAAGAAGGCCAGGCATGAAGTTATCACGGCAGTCACAAGGGGCTGTTGATGGCTGGGCTCCCCTTCCTGAGCAGACGGGAATCGTGTCCTGGGACGGCTCTCACCTCCACTGGCGGCTTTTTTTTTCTCTTCCTAGCGTGGCAAATCTGCCGCTTTCTAACAATCCCTTCTCTCTTGGGCCCTAAAAAGGGCCCTGCTGGGGACTTTGGGCTGAGGGTGACAGTGTGTCTCTGAGCAACACCGCTGTCCTTGTCTCGGATCCGGGCTGGGGAAGCCCGGCAGGCCGGTCACGCGCGGAGCTGCCAGCGAGCCCAGCATGAGTGTCCCGGGGACCTCCCAGCCACTTGCATCCCCTGCTGGGTTTCTAATCAGCTTCCAGCCCCTCACCAGGCTCGGAGGAAAAGGCATTAATTGTTTGCAGGGAGAGCAAGAGGCAGCTCCCGCTCTTTGATCTGCATGTGCCCACCCCCAGCCCAAAAGGCGTGAGGGGAGGGAATGGATCTGGTGCTGGAACAGAAATGGCCTGGGTGCTGTGTGTGGCTTGCAAGCTCTGCTTGCCATTCCTGACAGGGCTGGGAACAAAACTAAGCTGCTCCTTGTAAGATTGTCTATTTGTACAACAGAGTTACGTGAGAGCAAAGCTCTTCCCAGCAGAGCCCTGAGCAGGACACACATCTCCGGCGGCTCAGCATCCTCCACCCTACCTGAGCTTGCCTCTCCCTAACCACCTGTAACTGTATTTTACCATCAAATTGTGAAATACTTCACTGTTTCAACTCTTTCTCATTTGTCTCTCTCCACTGAAGCACAAGTTTATCTTTAGAAACCTTCTGATGTACAAATGCTGTCAAGGAAGCTTGTTCCAATACTCAACATTTTCTTCTCTGTTGTGGCAAAATTTGGATGTCACCTGTCCAACACAAAACTTGTACAGCCCCTTACAAGCAGAACAAAAATGTTCTCACGATCAGCTTACTTGCCTCTAGGGAGATAACAGCACTGCTGACCAACAGACCAGGTTTGTTTGCACATAAAAAAGGGAAAAAAAGCCTCAACCCGTTAGTGAAACAGCTACACAACCTATTCTGCACTTCACATCTCCCTATTCCTCCACTAAATATGGAAATGTCATAAAAGCAAAGCACAATTCTCAGTTCTGAGCCTTTCTTGACAGGGACACCATTGATTTCTGATCATCTGATTTGAACTAATATGAAGCCTGGCAATGCACCTGCTGTAAATAAGTTACTTTTTGCCTAGTAAAGCATGAAAATGGTATGTTAAAAGTATAAAACTACTTTTCAGTAGAAGACTAGTTTCTCCTGCTTTATGAAGGAGTCAGCTGCCTAGGAAGAAAATAAGAATATAGACTTGAGGATTCTGTTTTAAGGCTGGAACTTTGGAAAGAGAGTATTTTAGAATACTCCTGAAATTCAGATCTGTTGACAGGTACGCCATTTCTAATTGCAATATTATCTAATTATTGTATTACTTATTAACTACTTATGATTTTACTACTTGGGTTTGTCTTACCTTCCAAGTAGTTGAGAAGATGAAAAAGAATAAAGGAAAAGTGGAATTAAGTCCCCATACCTTGAAAATGTTGTACTTCATATCGCTGATTTCAACAGTCTTGCTGCCATGGCCATCGTGTTCTGTTTTATTGGTCATTAGTGTCTTGAACCTGGGAATGGTTTTAAACAGATTTAATTGAAAAGATTTAATTTAACTGTATTAGTGTGTGACACACTCACCACTAACAGCAAGAGGAAAACAAAGATCCCTCCTTGCTCTTTGCAAGCTGAAAATCGAAACATTTCCTTCAACTGAATGACGATTAGTTCAAGGACAATTTAAAACTGTAAATTGCCTGAATCTGATCTAATCCCACCCTGTGATAGCTGGAAAACCCTGTTACTATGCCAAGAACAGAGAAAGAAACTGCTAACTGCAAGTGCACCAGGCCAGTGTGAGATTCCAGGAAAGCTGGAAACTCTGGGAGTTCCTGCAAACTCTGGGAAAAAGAATGGGAAGGCAGGGAATAGCTGGATATGTACACTCCAACTACCACACATGATTTCAGGGATAATCATGGCTGGATTAATTATGCCCCTGGTTAGTGACTCACCTATTAGATGCAGTAACCAGCAGGACTTTGTGTGCATAAAAGAGCTTTCCTTCCACTAAGAAAGTTACATCAGACATTTCTTTATTGTTCAGAAAGTGAGGATCTGTCGGGTAAAGGGTCAAAAAAAAAAAAGGTGACTTTTTTTAAACTGTACATGCTTCTCAGAAAAAAAAAATCCAAACAAACAAGCGAAAAAAACAAACAACCCAACAACAACCAAAAGAAGCTCACTGCTCAGGTGAGCACCTTACCCAGGCGAGCTGGCAGAGTCTTTCGGATTTCGGGAATGCTGGGAATGGGGCTGCTGCCATAGCAGTGGGTGAAGATGGATGCCAGCTGCTGGTTGATGGAATCATTCTGTGAGGAGGATGGAACAGGGATCAGCAACTCGGCATTGAGCAGGTTCCAAATGTGCTCTAAGGGCTCACCTGGGGCTCACAGCAACTGCACCCTACAGCAGTAACCTCCCCACCGAGGGACAAGCTTTAAATTAAGGCAGAATTACAACGTCTGTGGAGTTATGGAGGCATAAAAAGCTGTAGAGCTTCCCCCAGGTGTGTGTTTGAGGACTGTTTATGAATTCAGATAAATGCTTCCAGGGCCATTTCCATGCCACACCTCCTAGGGACTTAGCCCAGCCATTCCCTTGCTCCTGTTGCGCACAACAACAAAGCCCCAGGACACTCAGCTCTGACACAGTTATAAAACTCTGGCTTACTTTGCTGGTTTTGAGGATGTCGAACATGAGCTGCAGCCCCTCACTGACCAGCTCCTCGTTGTAATCCTCCTCTTTGATGGTGACAAACTCCCGCAGCAGGGTCTGCACCACGGAGTAGCGGGACTGGGAGAAGGTTGTCCGTAGGGACTCGATCCACACATGGAGCTTCCAGGGCACTCCTGCAGCCACAGGAAAAAGGGACAGTGAAAGACGATTTTCTGAAGTGCCTGTGAGGAGATTATCCTGCTCCTATTACTAACACTTGGCAGCACTGAAGTAGCTCTACCGACATCCGAACAGCAGATAGATTTTTATCATGATATTAAAGGTGACTGAACTGGGTCACTGACAGATTAAGTGACAAAGGATTGGCACCAGGATCATAAATTGGAAATTTCTGCTTATTTTTAAGGATCAGAGGCTCCCTGTTTTGTTCTGAGCTTCATGGTTAGTCAGAACTGCAAAATAAATTTGAAGTTGTCATGATATGTAATGCCACACACCTGTGGTGTGAGGTCTTTTCTCCTGGTTTTACACAAGCTTCAAAGCTTTTCTCTCTCCTACGTTGAGATCACATTTGTTCCTGCACCTTAAACCATTGACAAACACTGAATTTTAGATGTCAGTATCTGACAGGGAGAGATGCCCCTTGCTTTTGATACGTGGGAACAGAGGATCCAAGAGTAAGGGACGCCCCAGAGCAGCAGGAATTTGAAAAGAAAAAAAAAACAACCAACTAGTGAGGAGCCTTTAACACTCCTAAAATTTAGATTAGATGGCTTTGCAGTTGGGACTGTCACTCTTGCAGGTGAGAGGGGCGGAAAAGGAAGGTTTTTATGCCTCACGGGCACAATGCTCAGAAGGAAGGGCTCACCCAGTGCCCTGAGCTCCATGGTGATGTCCACATAGCCGTGCTCAGCGCTGTAGTACATGGCCTCCTGCAGAGCCTTCATCCGCGTCTTGCACAGCCGGACCTGCCCCTCGCTGGAGCTGCCCTGGCTGGAGGTGTCACTCTCCACCCCCTCGGCCAAAATCTCCTCCAGGGACAGCACATCCCCCTTCGCCTGCTGGGGCTGGGTCAGGAGCTTGCGCAGGACGTTCCTGAGCAGGGACAAGAGGCTTTGCTTACTAACAAACGAAATTTCAACAGCTCAGACAGGACCGTGGGGGTTTGGGGTTAGGGATCCGGCTCAGTGAAAGGTTAATTTCCTTCCCAAAGACAGCTGGCACTGTGGAGCAGCACAGAAACCACTTGTCCTTCCCTACCCCACATCCTAGAAACTGGTGCCCCTCAGCAAGGGCAAAAACATGGCCTGTACTCCTCACGTGGTGGGTTTGTTTGAAATTTCACACGGCAGTTGCAAGAAAGAGACTTTCTTGTTTGTGTCTTGTATGGGCAGTTTGCATCACTGGTGTCCCTCAGCCAGCTGGGGACAGCTGCTCCAGACATTCCCCAGCCCAGCAGGGCCACCCAGCTCTCCCTGTGCTGCTGCACTGCCACCAGCCAGGGCTCTCCTTGCACCCACACCACTCCCTGGGGTTAAATCCAGCTTATTTAAGGACCCAGCTTTAGGATCACCCCATCCTATGGCAGAACAAACCTTGAATCTCACTAACTTTTTTTTTTCTTGGAACACAGAGATTTCTGAGGAGCTTGCAAGTAATGTCTTATTTCTGAACAGCTACCCTGAAAACAGGGTTGGAGAGCCCAGGCTGGCTGGTTTAATGATTCAACCTCTTGGTTGGCCATCCAAAACCCAGAGAGGCAGACACCCAGGCTCTGCTGTAGGTTATTTTTACCACCTCAACCCGATTAGATTTCATTTCAGAACATGAACCAGGATCTCATAACCCTGATCTCATAACCTACCCTTAGGTGGGACTTGGGTCTGCTGACGTAGAGCCTAAAACCAGCTCACTCTCAGTGCTGCAGAGCCAGACCAGCAAGTGTAAGAATAAGAAACAGCAGACAGAGATCTTTGCTCTTTGTTGTCAGGAGAGTCTTAACCCCATCTGCTGAACTGCACACACAGGGGGTTGGGTCACACAGGACACACAGCAACACCTGGGGGGCAAAAAAGCCCTGCCCTGAGCAGGAACAGCGCATTCATTACCGGTGGCCGTGTGCTGCTGAGTGGCTGAAGCAGTTCATGTCCTCGTGGAGTGATGATGACATCCCGTTGACTTCCAGCATGCTCAGGAGTGGGTCGGCACCCCTGCTGAGCAGCAAGCTGACCAGCTCGTAATTCCCTGGGGAAACAGGGCAAGAACATCAGGATGGGCCCCTCTTTGGAAGCATAAAACACAGGACTGGCCACAGGCAGGACGCTCTGGCTCCGTTCCCATTAGATGGAGTAGGGAGTGGTGGCAGGAGGTCTGAGGAAACCCCCTTGGCTTTATCTGGTTCTTCTTCTTAGGGTTAGGATTAAAAGTGTGAGAGACAGAATTTTTGTATTTGGATGTTTATTATTTTTTATTTATGCTGCAGTCTTACTGACTGTGAGCACTTTTACATATTAAGTTAACAGTGTAGAAATGGTGTGCAGAGTTTTGTTTTTAAGGTTTTTTTAAGTTTAAAATTATTTAATTATGAGTTGTTAACTAATTTATTTTTACTTTTAACTTAATAACTAACTAGTATTTTGCACTGTGGATTTTTAAAATTAATTACATAAAATTAATTAAACTTGTGAAGAAGGAAAATAAGAAGGACTAACTTATGCATTAAAACTTTCACCTTGTTACATATATATTACAATATTTTAACACTTTAAATTTTAAATTTTTTACCCTGTGATACAATACCCTTTTATTTAACTACACACTTAAAATTTTAGTGTTATTACTTAGTTTTGAAAGCTTTTTCTATGGCTTCAGGTTAAATGCAGCGTATTTTTGAAGATTAGTCTTTGTTAGCACAGAAAGTTTGAAATCCTCTGTGTCCAGGGTTTTGACAGAAGTTCAGCACTGGGTATCACTGGGAGGGGAGAAGGCTTTTTTATCCTGTCCACAAAGCTTGGAGCAGAGCAAGCCAGCTCTGCTCATCTTCAGAAAAGCAGGAAAGCAACAGAGAAAGGAACAAAAGGGAAAAAACTAAAACCACTTTGAGGTGAGAAGTGTTGACAAACAAGGCCAGCACAGACTCGTTCACACAATGCTCAGCTACTGACAGCCTAGCGCTAGAAGAAATGCAGAATTTTTACCTGCATTTAATAAACTAATACATCAAATTTCTTCCTTATATAACAGTTTATTTTTCCCCAGGCTGAATGGAAACTCGTTAATTTTTCACATCTGGGTGTTGCTCAGGCCCACGGACGTGCCCAGACTAGGCAGAGGCTGGTTTATGTTCCCTGACAGTGCTGCGTGAAGGAGCTGGTGCCATCAGCGCTGCCGTGGGGGCTCTGGGGAGGAGTCAGGCACGGGACAAGGAGGAAAACAGATACTCGGGGCCCATCAGGCTGGTGACAGGAAGAGATGGAGAGCGCTGAGGCCACAGGGAGCTCACCTGCAGCTGAGGCCAGCTGGAGGGGGGTCTCGGCATAGTTGTCCTCCCCAGTGTTCACAGCAGAGCCCTCCACGTGGGCACCAGCATCCAGCAGCAGCTGCAAGGGGCACAGGAAAGACAGGGAAGTGGGAAAAGAGCCGTTCAGAAGGACAAAACAGCCAGGGGTGGGTGGCAGAAAGGAGAACCAGTGGGTTCAGAGTGAGGAGGGCACGCACACCGACAGCCCCTCGGGAGAGCACCACCTCCTTTTTTCACCTCCTTCATGGTCATGGCTGTGCAGTTGGAATCTCCCGACTCCAACAGGCTCTGCAGGCAAAGCAGGGAGTCCACCCGAGCTCCACGCTGTGCACAGGGAGAAGGGCTCCCCCAGGGAACAGCAGGCTGGTCATACCTGGTGGAGCCTGTGCAGGGATGCCTGGCAGCTGCAGGGGTTTGTCACACAGAGCCTGCTCCCACTGAGCTGCTGTGAGGGAAAGAGCCCCCTCCCAGGTGAAGGGGAGAAGGTGACAGGGCGATGGGGATGTTTGATGGGTGCCAGGTGGGGCTGGCAGAAGGCTCTGGGGCACCCAGAGCAGCGCTGGCAGGGGAAGGATCATCCCTGTGCGCGCGTATCCACCAGGATATTCCACGCTTCCACGGGCGTGGGCACTGCAGAACACAACAGGAGCTTTGATACACTTGGCTTCATCTCCTGGGAGAATCAAACTCGTATCTTACACATAAATTAAGGCTTGTCCAACCTCTGGAATACCAAAGGCTGCCTGGGCAGTTTGCCAGGTGGAATCTAATCTTTATAATTATGTACAAATGTACACAAACAAAAGGTGAGTGTGTGCAGCCTCCATTTACTTACCTCTTTTTTTTTTTTTATTCCTTCCCTTTGAGCAGAAGGCAAATTAAATTCAACAGCAATTGATTGTCTGCTGTGATCAATTTTTCATTCCCCTGGATGTTTGAGCAGTATTTCTGGGGCTCCACCACCCCATCCTGCTGCCCCCTGTGACAATTCCACAGAAAAGGGAGCAGGGAGGATAGGATGCCACAGGCTCAAATCCCACAACAGCTTAAGTCTTGTTCACCTAATTCTCAAGGATTATGAAGGAAGTTACAGATGATTTGCTGCCATTAGAGCAGAAATCAGCACACACTGGATTTTTGCACATGTAAATTTATAAACCAATTAATATCTACTGTTATAAAGCTCCTGATCAAACAGCCAACCTGCAACCACTCCACGCGAAGCACCGGTTTATTTAAAACCAAAGAAATTATTGTGCAGCACTGCTTTGGAAGCAGTGAGCCTTGGAGCAATACTGAAACCAAAGAAAAATATGCAAACACGCTGTGTTTTGTTATCAGGGCCTTGCTAGGAATCATGTCACCAATTCTCATTCTCCTTGTTTTGAACAACACGCAGTTTTTTCTCTGGCTTTTATGAGGCTCAGGAAGGCTGAGAGGGAGGGCTCACAGGGCTGCATTTCAGTCCTGTGTCCCCTGGAAGGATTCCTGGCCAGAATCTTACCTGGACCACGGAGATGTGCCCGTGTAGCACGGCAAAGGTGAGGGCGGTCCAGTGCCGGCTGTCGGGATGGACCGAGGGGTATCGTGGAGAGGCACTGGGCACCTGCAGAAGGGAAGCAGGCACTCATTACCCACTGCAGCTGTCTGCCCTCAGCCCCTGCCCTGAACAGAACCAGCTCCATCCTCTGCGAGAGACAAGCCCAGGCAACGGGGACTTGGGCCACTCAGAGGACACTGCTACCACTGCCCCGTCCCCTAATGGGCCTCTTTCATGGGCTCACTGGTTTCTCCCTGTGGCAGCTCCTTCCCTCCTCCTCCCCGTGCCCATTAGACTTGCCAGTGCCAATCCTGATTGGAGCCACTGAGTGCTCCAAGAGGTTTTGAAGGTTTTCTCCCCCCTCCCAAATCCCTGAAGTGACAGTTTCTGAGAGAAAAGCCTTGCTTAAGGCTTCCAGGACTGAAGTCTTCAGTTGCTAGGAGAGATTTCAGAACTCCTCCTGTTAGTTTACAGATGGATAATTATGGGCAGAGGGTTACTCACTGGTATATCTAAATTTGCTCCAGCATCTATAAGCATTTGGACCATGGCTTCATCTCCAGCAGCACAGGCGTACATGAGGGGGGTCATACCCTTCAGAAAGAAAATGAAAAATAAAAACAGATTTATCCTTCTGTCCCTATCAACAGTGACACTGTCATGGATACAGGGAGTTTGAATCTTCATGTACAAAGTGTGTGTAAGGACAGCACAATTATGTTTATAAAGCATTTTTGATTTCCATGCAGAGTGGGCACAACTGATATTGGAAAATGACCTGGACAAAACATCACTGGACAAGGCTGAAAAAACATAAAAAGGATCACTGAAAATCCTAGCCCCGTATTGTCCACAATTCTCCAGCTTTCCCAAGGCTGCCGACAAGGAAATGCCATTTCTTGGCTCATTTGTAGCCAAATGAACTGAAGGCAGAAAGCAACACAAAAATACAGAAGATGAATTTATTTGGCAACTTCTCCCCATTGCTAAAATCCTATTTGCCTCAATATTTCAGCATTTCAATCCCATAAATCTCTTTCCTTCTACTTAACCAGCAAACCATGACGGCTCAGAGATGTATTATGAGAAAAATGAGCCTTACTTATGGAGTTCATTCCTGAAGTAGCCAAGGACAGAAAGGAAATGGCCTGATAAAATCCATTCCTGCTCACATCCCACAGCTTTCCTGCCCCATCCCCTTAATTACTGCAGGCATTTGAATTTTTTACAGGCAGCATCTTCGCTGCTCAGTGTGCAATAACGGAGCTTCATCCATAATGGGAGCTGTACTGTTAAAATGGAATTACATCTCTCACACAGGAGCTCTGCTCTTGACTCTGCAAAGGTGTCTTTTTCAAAGCAGCCACAACTCCCAGCTTCCTGCTTTGGGGCACTTCCATTTGTGAAGATATTTCTGCGTGAGATTTTCTCTGGGTGAGATATTTTGGCTTTTGTGGGGCTTGGGAGGCTCCACACTCATTACAGACAAATAAACTGAGAATTCAAACACAGGTCTGCAGGCACAAACCCCAGGCAGGGTTCTAAAATTTGTATAGACTTTCACTGTCCTTTTTTAAATCTTTAATGTTAGTTTTGCACTCCCTGCTTGCTCCTTGCAAAGGGAAGAAGAGATTTTCCTAAATATCTTCAATCCCCTGAAACCAGAGTGCTTGTTGGTCCCCATCAGAACTGAATACAGGGTCCTGCTCCAAACTCACGTTTCTGAGGGGATGTCCAGAGTTCTTTTCCACATATTTCCATGTATACCATGGACATGGTGGACAAATGCGTCTGAACATCCTGGACATGCTCACACCCTGGGAGTGGTCAAAATCCAAACCTAGATCTAAAGCCTTTTTATTAAATTATCCAGCAGCTCTGTCATGCCTTAGTCAGTTATCCCAAGTTTGGGCATCTAGCTTTGTCCTACTCTTTTCCAAAAGGAGCAAAACATGCTGGTGGCGAAGTCCAGCTTTGGTTTCCTATTCCAGCTATAGCAGTCTTCATTCCCAGAACATGGATTTAACTGTGCCTGGCGGTGGCAGTGCCACACAGGCACTTGCTTGGACACAAAGATGAGTTGCTCCAGAGCCAAGCAGAGAATTTCCAAGCAACAAAGTCTCTAGAGGGGGCCTGTCCTGCCCTTTTTTGTTGGTGCCAAAACACTCTCTGAGGGGCAAAGAGGACAGAGCAGCCCCACTCACAGCAGGGCTGGCAAGAGGATCCCACCCACAGGATGAGACAGCAGTGAGTGACAGTAGAAACTCCTCAGACTTCCCAAGGACCTGCCCACAGGGGTCTCCATGCTGACAGAAGCCAGACAGCTCCCACTTTGCTGGCTGGATGGGAGGTAGGGAACATCCTGCAGCGAGAAGTGACAGCCCTGGCACCAGTGCCTGTGGTGTTGGGGCACAGTGGCTCACAGTTCAGATCACAAAATAATCTTTGAGAGAACGAGAGGCCTCTGGGAACAGGAACTGCAAAAACTTGCTTCAAAAAACATAAAGAAATGGGAAACCTTCATAATATAAACCTGCCGCTCAGCCACTTCAGTAAAGTGAATTTCAATGATGAGGCACCCACCCCAGTGACCACGGAGCTCCTGGTACTGGATGTGTAAATAAGGCAACTACAGACCCAGATACGTCCAGGAGCAGTTTCTGCTATTTGTGTATACATTCACACTTCCCTTAAGACTGCAGGATGGTGGGAAATGCCATGGAAGATGTGCCAGGTTCAGAGCTGGGTCTGAAATGCTACTGCAGTAAAATGCTGATTGTGAGAAAACCTCTCTACCTGAACATAAACCCTTCCCACTGCTCAATATCCTCTTGTTCCAGAGATGTGACAGCTCATTCTCCTCGCTGTGACAGCTATAACGAGTGTTTATTTAGGAGAGGTGGCTTTTTTTCCTCCCCCTTTTTAAATTAAAAGCTAATTCCATGCATTGAACGATGTCCCAGAGGACAGACTCTGCTGTTACTTGATGGGACTGACAGCACGAGCAGAAGCAGCTAGAGAGTCCCAGGACTACCAAATCCCTATGGTTCAGCGTAGCTGAGCAGGGAACAGTTAAAAATGGATAAACAGACACATCAGCGTGATGGACTATGAGCAAATCTAAGGCTGACTGACACCAGGCCACTGGGGTGGGGCTCTCAGTGCTGTTTCTTGCATTCCAAACTGCTCTGAGCCTGAAAGCCATGAGACAAAAACACCTTTTGGTAACTCCTCACTGACCCAGCCAGGATTTGGGCTGTTGAGCCAGAAGGGAGTGTCATTGGAAAAGAAGCCACTTTGCTTTGACATCCTCTCAGCACGTATCAGACTTTCCATTTGGTGCCCCTGTGTTAACCTGCCTGCCATCAGTGCCTGAGACAGCCTATCCAAGGAACAGACATTCCAGCTGATAAACAATCCACTCCGGGCTCTAATGGGATTTTTTTTTTTGAGGGCTGGCACAAGAGTGGGGTGGGCAAGTATTTTTCTGTGTTTTGATGGATGCCTTTTCAGCCTGAAACACGAGCTAGAATTAGAAAACCCTTGGAGAGGCAGCAAACACGACCTGGTATTGATTTGCTATGGGGGAAGGAAGGAGGGAAGGAGGGAAGGAAGGAGGGAAGGAAGGAAGGAAGGAAGGGTGGATCTGTGGCACACCTGATCATCCATGGTGTTCACCCCGTCGGGGCCCAGTGCATCGATGGCTTGGTTGATCAGATCCGTCCTCCCGCAGTTCAGCATCCGGAAGCCCAGATCCTGCTGGAATTTCTCAGTAGCAGCTTTAGCATCCAGTCTCCGGAAGGAACTGAAGCAGCATTCAGGTCTGTGACAAAAGTGAAAGATAAAATAATTCCTGGATGGTGGCCCATACCGTAAAAAAATATATGGGTCCTTAGCCTTTTCTGGGTGAAAAGAATCGAAATTTTTTTAAAGTATGAAATAAAAATCAAATTTAGGCAGGGGAACACCCTCAATGCTTTTCCAGCAGCTCAATTGAAGGAAGTGCTTTAACATTTCTGTGAGCATCTACTAAATCCTTATCCTTTAGATGACTATCAGGACAACTTTTATGTCATCTGGACGGAGCCCAGGGATTACTGTAAATCCTCTGGCTGTCTGCTCAGACTCTTCTGAATTCCAGACCTGGAAGTGTGTCTCCTTCACTGAAGGATTGCTTCCCAGCTGGAGGTTGGCACTGGGAGGCTCAGCCCTTTGATGTTATTTTGGGGTGAATGCCTTCCACAGCACCCGCCTGGTTTCCAGCACAGGCTCTTGAGCAAACTCTCAGTGAGTGAGATATCAGCCTGCCAAGTTCCTCTGAAAAATGAGATGCTTTCAGCACTGCCATCCTCCTCTGGAGAGCCTGGACAGCCTGCCAAAGGAGCAGGCCACTCATCACCTCACACAGAAGATTTGGCATGAATCTCATATAAAATCCTACCATAATCTTGTTTTAACTGGTATCACAATCTACAGTATCACCCAGAATAAGATGCAATTACTTTATATAACAGTAAGAAGAAAAAGAAGAATTCTGTAAAAAAAGAAAGTGAAATAAGATGACTCCACTTAAAATCCAGTGAACCTCAGAAAAACAAAGGTTTTTGAAGGGATGGAACTTGTCTTTGCACATTGTTCCTATCCCACAGCAAGCCAGGAATAAATAAATAAATAGACAAATAAACTATTTCAAGACCTTCTTGTCCCCTGAACACACTGGACACAAAATGACTGCTTTAAAGGATCAAATAATGCAATCTGGAATCAAACTTCCCCCCCCCACCCCCACCCCCCCCCACCCGTT